>JBBPBX010034052.1:15179-32875 GCA_038048925.1 Garcialebias charrua
TGTCAGTTACTATTACCTTATTTTAAATTAGATGAACCATTTTATTTTATTTCAGCAGGTTCATGTTGCTTTTTATACTCTGCTTTTCTCCCTCACATTTGTGTTTTTGTTTTGTTTTTGTTTTTAAATCCAGGACTATTTTCATTCCTGGACTTTCCCACTGATTTCAGATTTTTCTCCAGTAAATCTTTAAGTTCTTTCCATACCGGCCTGTTGCAGATCTGTGTCACACTGTGGCTCATATTTTAAACCTACATTATTCACTGCACATGATAAAATCTCTGCGTTGTTGCATTTAAATGTTGTGAAGCATTTTTTGGAAATTGCATATTCACATTCTTGTTAAAAGGGGAATTTTTTTGGAACTTTTTTTTTTTAAATACAAATTTATTCATTTTAAAATACAACACGAAACAATCCCATACATGAGACATATGCAATACAAAATATAAAATGAAGGGTAGTAGAAGAAAAAATCTTATTATATCTGCCCCCTTATTCAGACAATCAATTCAAACTATAATCATCTGCAAGTAACAGAACAAAAAAACAAAACAACTCCCATCAAACTACAATACAACACACGTTACACTCTTTCATAAATATTTTAGCAATAATTTAGTTTTGATCATTTTCTTGAATGTAAACATTGATTTTGTATTTTTAACTTCATTCTCCAAACCATTCCACAATCCAATTCCCTGGATTGAGGTCGACCGACCCTTCAAACTGGTTCTATATTTTGGTTTTAAAAATATCTCTGTTCCCTTGAGATTATAACAGCTCTGTCGTTTAACAAAATATATTTGGATATTCAAAAGTAGTTCATTATTATGAGCCCTATACATAACTGACAAAATATTGTGATCCACCAAATCATGGAACTTCAATAATTTAAGTTGATAAAATAATGTGCTTGATGGATGACAGTAATGGTTTCTAGAGATTATTCTTACAGCTCTTTTCTGTAATACAAAAATAGGCTCTGTAATTGTTTTACATGCTTTTCCCCAGACTTCAATACAATAAATTAAGTGTGGAACAATGATTGTGTTGTAAAACAAATACAGAGCTTTTTGTATTTGGGGCTTTTTGCTTTTCAGGGGGAAAGATGGCACAGTCTGTATTGTATATATGTTGCTTTTCCTCAGGTGGAGGAGTTTAAGTATCTGGTGTCTTGTTCACAATAGATGATAGGATGGATCGATGGACTGGGGCCTCGTCCTCAGTAAGAGCTTTACTTGGTTGTGCTGAAGAAAGAGTTGTCAGAAGGCAAAAGTCTTGATTTAAAGCCTTATTATAGTCTGTCTGCATTCCAAACTGTGTTCACCTGAGGTCATGAGGTTTGAATCATGACTGAAAAAACCCCAAACACAATTGTCTGAAATGAGCTTCCTTCATAGGGTGGCCAGAATCAGACTTGGAGATATGGTGAGGAGCTCAGGGTCGATCTGCTGCTCCTTCACAGCAAAATCAGTCAGTTGAGGTGGTGGACTCCTCTCTGTGGTGGTTTTCTAAAAGACCTGGCAGACCCAGAACTCACTGGAGGGATTGTGGGTCTTCACTTTCCTTGGAACAGTTCGGGATCCACCAGGAGGCGATGGAGAGTGTCACTGAGAAGGAAATCTTAGTTTCTCTCTTGGACCTGTTGCCTCCATGATGTGACTACAGAGATTAAATAATGCAATGTTTTCCAAGGAGCTCTGAACGCAACATGACACGTCATTGTTTGTGTTTTATTCTCGTCCCTCTGCCAAACCAATCACTTCATTTGCTAAAATTCTAGGAATAATACTTGATTCTAACCTCAGCTTAAAAGTTAAACTATTTTTTTCTTCAGTTTTACTTTATCTCAAATCGGTTCGCTGCTTTCAGCTACAAAAAGACTTTAGCACTGTTGGATACTTGCACCCTACTGCCACGCACTACACAGTTCTCAGTCAGAGATCCATTTGCCATCTCCATTAGGTCCAAAAACACTGCAGCTAAACCAATTACTAGAACAAAAAGGCACAATTTCACCCTAAAATGTCCACTTTTAGATTTCATATTGATTTTTAAATCTAACTGCTCACCTTCGAAGTCTTTAAATGGCCTTGTTGCTAAATAGATCTCAGACTTATTGACCTGGCATCTACCTTCCTGACCATTCCTGACCATTGAGATCAACAGATAGGATAGTGCCCCACTAACTATCTTCAGGTCATTTTGTTAAAAGGAGAGATCAGATCTTTTTTCCATCACAGCCTCATTTAAACAGAGCTCTCTCTGTCCGATGAACTAAAGCGTCCAACTTCAATCCTCTCTGTAAAAAAAACCTGGGCTTTGTGAAAGCCTTAAATAACGATAATGACAGTGATGATGCGTAATGTTTACTAGACTCTTTAATCAATTATTCTTGTTAACACTCATTCAAACTTTATTTATACAGGTGAGTCTCATTGAGCATCGGGGACTCATTTGGGCAGCACGGTGGCACAACTGGTAGAGCTGCTGCCTCTCAGCGAGAAGGTTGCCGGTTCAAATCCCGGTCCGGGGCCTTTCTGGGTGGAGTTTGCATGTTCTCCCCGTGCATGCGTGGGTTTCCTCCGGGTACTCCGGTTTCCTCCCACAGACCAAAAAACATGCTTGTTAGGCTGATTGGTGACTCTAAATTGACCCTAGGTGTGAGTGTGAGAATGGATGGTTGTTTGGTGTGAGTGAGACAGGTCCCTCTTGTAAATGAGTCCCCGTGACTCAACGAGGCTAGCCTGTATAAATAAAGGTTGAATGAATTTACAAGAGAGACCTGTTTTAACAAAGAATGATAACAGTGGACAACATTCATCCATTTAGCTGAAAATATCTGATTGAAAGACGTGGAAGAAAAGAGAAACTTTGTAGCTCAAAGCGAGGAGACCATTCAATTTCTGTAAAAACAATGTGTTCATTCTCCTATTTTACACAATTACACATTCTATATCTTGCACCAAAAACTTTAAGGTGTACCTGTCCAAGTCCAGTCAAGGAAAACGCTCCTCTCCAAACTACAAGCTTTCACTATCAGATCCCTCAGCGATGGGGGACATCGGTGTACCGCTTGTTTTAACTGAAGCGTGCATTTGTTAAAGTAACTACATTTTCCACCGGTTTGCAGTGTGGGACAGAGGAGGCGCTCGTCTCCAGCTCTTGAACTGATTTGCCCTTCACTCTGGAGCAGGGGCCACCTGGACTCATCAGAGCAGGTGGACTTTTACTGTTTTCCTCTTGCTGCACAATCCCTCCCTCCCCCACTCGGCCTCACCACCAAGTTATCCCGACCATAATTTGTTTCAGTGCTGCAGCCTTTCAGCCTCTATAACGGATTAGACTGTACTTTATCCTGTTTCAACAGTTTAATCAGTTTCAGTGTTTGTTTGTCTTAAACAAGTCACGTCTTTTCAGAACCTCGGGAATATACGTCTTCTTGTTTGAGGGAAAGGAAACCATTCATCAGAGTTAATTCCCTCGTTGACAGAAATGTATTAATCACTGCTGTACTTTTCAGTTACGAGGAGTGTAACTTTTTGCTTTGTTAAATCCATTTGATGACTTTTTTTTACCAAACAATGCATGTCATCAATTTAATCAGCAGCATAGCATTTTAACTGAAAGAGAGAATAAAACACTTAATGGATGTTTAGCTTGCTTATAAACAGAGATAACAGATGTGGTGCTAGAACTCGGTGCCCTAGCGCTATATTTATATATGTAGGGATATAGCACCCTCATGTCCGTATGGGATGTGGGCCTCTCCACATCTCTCTGAAACTCTCAGTGCTACACCTTCTTGAAGTCCTCAAGGAGACGAGTGGACACTTATATTTTTACAATTATTATGAATTAATGGACACTAATTAATCAGATTGAACTTTCTTTTTAATGTGTGTTAATTCAGAATTGATCTACAATATTTTTTGTCATTCCAATGATGATCTGTTACTTGCATGAGTTTGACCTTCTGCTGGTTTCATTTCTGCAGAGCAAGCAGGCTCTGATTCTAAGACACAGTTCAGGGTAAACTGTTAGCTGTTCCCTTCTCTGTTTTGTCTATGAAGTTAGCCATAACATTCTCTGTGCTCACAAGCAGGCCATCTGGCCGATTTTGTAAACAGTTTTCCTGTTGTCCATAGAGACCATTCTGCCTATGAGATGAAAACCCATCTCTTATTTTATTAAAACCAGCCAGTAGTCATTAAGGAGGTGAGGAAGACCCCGCCTCCCATATAAAGGTCATTTCCTGCTTTTTCTTTTTTAGTGCTTTGGAGAGAACTAACTGACAACTTGCTGCTCTCCTCTGGAAAAGCTGGAGACGCTCCGGTCATTTGTGTCAACTAGACCCACGTCTCAGCTGGAGTCACGGCAAAGCCTTGCTGTGCCTCCAAACACTCATTTCTGAAAGATTTTGTTTTCTGAAGTTTATTTTGAAAATCCGTCAGTGCGATTGGGGCCTGTTCCTGCCGGTGAAAGCGTGCTCCCGGCTCGTCTGATCCAGCTATACACGCACAAAGTCGACTGGACCTGAGCGGGACCACACAGCCCGTTAGTGTCCACAAACTTCTCAGCCCTCACCTCCTCTAGACGTATCGTCACCAGGTAAAGAGGCTTGTTTGTATGCTGCACGTGTCGGAAGTACAGCTGGACCTGTTTGGGAAGGCTGCCACCCTGGTTGGTTCAAAATAATCAACTCCAGTTAACTTAGCTTTCATCTTCTTCCTCCTATTTCTTATTTTCCATAAGCTTTTAATCTGTCAAGTAATGTGCCAACAGTTTAAGTTTCTAACTGTCTGTTTGTTTTAATTTGAATTCTTGTCAACGTAGTTATTAAATCAGAGCTAATATCGATACAAATGTTTAATGTAATTTTTGTGATAGTTTCAATAAAAGGTCTATTTTCTGGTAGACCAACATAAGTTGAAGTCTCTTGTGAAATTACATTTCTGGCTAATCACATCACAGATTTATTGATTTATTCTGAAAAAGTTGAGACCCCGTGAATTGGTGGCATGTTTGTGCAGATAAAAGTCTGCTCAGACCTGCGCATCCAAACTATAGGTAAGTCAGTAAACTGACCTCGTAAGTGTTTAATTACACAAACGGCCTATAGATTCGTTACATATACAAGCTGCTAATGCTTTTAATGAAATGTTCAAGTTTTCTGTGAATAAGTTTTTGTTTGATGAACATTCTTTCCATTGAGAAGAGTTGAGTTCTAATGACCATCGTGTCTTTGTGCTATAAGACCAAAAGTTTCAAACTGGTACAGGCAAAAGAGAGCACATTACACCAGTTTTGGCCTCCCTGCACTGGCTCCTGGTTCACTTTCACATTCATTTTAAGATCCTTCTGCATATTTTTAAATCTTGAACAGCTCTGCCCCCTCTTATCTTACTGATCTGCTGCAGCCATATCTCGAGGGCTGAGGTGGTGTAGGGGCAGGGCAGCCAACTCGGGACCCAAAGGTCCCGGGTTCGATCCACAGTCATTGTACATCTTGTGGTGTCTCTGAGCAGGACACCCTATCCACAGCCGCCCACCATCCCGATGAGCCAAATGCAGAGAGCCAATTTCACCATTGTATGGGAGCATACAATGATGACAATATATACACATTATCATTATATAAGTCCCGCAGTGCTCTCTGAGGTCAGCAGATCAGATGTTTTTATTGGTTCCAGGAACCCATTTTAAGTTCAGAGGTGACAGGGCCTTCTCTGTTGCAGGTCCAAGACTGTGGAACGACTTACCACTACATGTCAGTCAAGCTCCTGTTTTAAGTGCTTTATAAATAAAATGGTATGGTAAAGAAAAATGAGCTGACCACGGTTTAAACTTGTTTTCTTTTTAAGCTAATTTTTGTGTGTGTTTTGTGAATTCTATTTAGGAATAAGAGAAAATAAATGCTGAAAGGACTTTGAAACTGTTGGGAAGTGGGCCTTTCAGACTAACTGGACATGTACAGAAGGTTCATTACATCAAAGCTTGTGCACAGTCAGTCATTTTAATTAACAATACCTGACACGGCAGAGATATACTACGTTTCGGAGGCTTCTTGGAGAGTCAAGTTGTTAGCAGTGACGCCAGCCATGCTCAGGCTTGTTGGAGGTTGAGCTTCTCAGGCAGACAGATTGCGAGTCATGGCCAGGAAAGTGGGCATAATTAACCTCAAGGGAGCAGGGTGGGAGGCGAGAGCTTCAGACCCTGATCTCAGATCAGGCAACCTCTGGGGTGAAAAGACCTGCAGTTATTTGTGTTTCATCTAATTCAGGAGATAAAAAATTGTTAATATGTTTGTATGGTGTAGGACATAATTTGAGGAGTGTGTTGCCACCTGCACATTAACAATAAAATGTAACGTTTAAAGGTTCAACAAAATATGTCAGGGTGAAATACGACCTTTAGAAGTACAATGACAATAGAAGTACACATGTATCTAAAAAAGCTAAATCTGGTCCTCTGGACATTCAAAAAACAAAACAAAGCAAAAAATTTGTAGAAATGTTTTGTCTTTCGTCCAAAAGACTTCCTCAGTCTGAGCTGCTGTATTCAGCTCAGTCTTATAAATAGCACCCTCTCACAGATCGACCAGTTGGCTGATGACAGCCTGAAACCAGCTGCTCACATGATCAAGGAAGACCATCAGCCTAACGATGGATTGTTAGCACCCTGATGGTTGTTTGCTATTCACAGAGGGCTTGAGTGATACTAGCTGTCTTCAGCCAACGTGTCGATCCACTGTGAGAGAGTGCTATTTATAAGACTGGGCTGAATACAGCAGCTCAGACTGAGGAAGTCTTTCGGACGAAAGACGAAACGTTTCTACAATTTTTTTGCTTTGTTTTGTTTTTTGAATGTCCAGAGGACCAGACTTAGCTTTTTTTAGATTTTTCTACCTGGATTATTGAGCATGCATCAGGGTAAGTACACATATACTGTACTTTGTTTTTGATAAAAACCTTTCATTAGACTTCTTCTTTCAGCTGATTCTTTTCAGGGGTCCATGAGTCATCATCCTCCATCTCTCTCTGTCCTCACTCCAACCCCCTCCATGTCCTCTCTAACTGCATCCATATATCTTCTCTTTGTCTTTTTCCTGGCAGCTGCATTTCTAACATCCTTCTACCAATATACCCACAGTCCCTCCTCAGTCTGGCCTCTCTAACGTTATCTCCCAGTTGTTCAACCTGTGCATTACCTCTGATGATCTCATTCCTCATCTTATCCATTCTTGTCACTCCTAAGAAGAACCTCAACATCTTCATTTCTAATACTTCTAGTTCTTTCTCATGTATTTTTTGTCAATGCCACTATCTCCAGACCAGCTGGTTTCACCACTGTCTTGTAAACATTTGCTAGTTTTCTCCATCCGCTCCATCCTGCCTGGATTCTCTTTTCACCTCTTTCCCACATTCCCCATTTTTCTGGACAGTGGACCCCAAGTACTTGAAGTCCTGCACCTTTGTGACCTCTGCTCCTTGTGGCCTCACTGTTCCACCTTCTCCCTCTCATTCACACACATGTACTCTCTCTTACTACAGCTGGCTTTCATTCCTCTTCGTTTGAGTGCATACCTCCACCTCTCTAAGTTATCTTGCACCTGTTCCCTGCTCTTATCATAGACCACAGGGAACAGGTGAATTACTTTCTTCTTCTTCTTTCGGCTGCTCCCTTCTTCAGGAGTCACCAGAATGAACTAACTCATACAAAGACTTGGCAATCATTTTTACAGCAGATGTCCTTCCTGATGCAACCACAGACCACCGAGCTACCACAACCCTCTGTGCGGAGCAGAAAGCTGCATCCTTTTGAGATCAGTGCATCATTTGAAACAAATCAACACATTTCATTTTCACTCACTCAGATATTCTTTTGCACTGAGTGTATTTTCACTGTTCTTCCAGTGAACAGAAAAGGCACCTGATTTGCTTCTGCTGAGTCACTTCAAGCCCCTCCAGTTTGTTGTCTACACTGCCACCTCCTGATGGCAAACAGACCTCCATTCATGAACTCTTAATTAAACTGTTCTAAATTAAATGGTACATGGACTGTATTTATATAGCACCTTCCTATCTAATCAAGATACTCAAAGAGCTTTACAACACAATCTGTGTCCTCATTTACCCATCCATACAGCACCCTACTGATCTCTACGAAGCTAATTGAACAAATCATTCTAAAGAGACTAATCAGAGCTTTTAGATCACAATCACACACCGATGGGACACACATCGGAGGCAATGAGGGGTTCAGAGTCCTGTCCAGGGACACCGCAACATGTGACTGGATAGTGGTGGAATTGAACCTCCAACTCTCCCATTATTAGAGGACGACTGCTCTATACTATTGTTTCATTTCACCAGATTCACTTCAAATTAACTCTGATATCACAGGTTAAGGGACATTTTCAGATGAAGAAACCCAAGGGTTTGATTACTGAGATGTTTATAAGTCTAAAACTGGTTGTAAAACATCAAAGTTCATGCTCAAAAATCCAACAAAGTTCCGTCAGGTCCTCTGGACAGTTTCTTTTTTGTTGTTGTTTAAACGTTGCATTTTTCATCTAAAGGACTTCATCAGTCCGAGGAGCCACAACAAACTCAGTCCCACAAGCAGCACTCCCATAGTGGCTTAACATTGTTGGATTTTTTTTCTACCTGGATTATTGAGCATGAACTTTGACGTTTTGAACCACTTTGGCCATGGCTGCCTCAAAGAAGTCTACGGGGGAGAGGGTGGACTCCATAAACCATATTATCACCATCAAAGTGATTGGTCCACTATGTGAGTGTGCTACTTGTGGGACTGAGTTTGTTGTGGCTCCTCAGACTGATGAAGTCCTTTGGATGAAGAACAAAAAGAAACCATCCAGAGGACTTGACTGAACTTTGTTGGATAGTAGTGCATTAACAGAGTACCCGAGTTTTCGACAGCTCGAGTGCTTTGACTTCTATCGAGGCTTTTTTGTCCACCTCGGGTACCCGTAGTGACGTCACATTTCACATTTCACAGCGCGCGGGGCAGCTTTTAGCTTTTAGTAGACGCTACAAAATGGATTCCTGTGTGCGCACGGATGTTAATGGAGCAGGCCGTCTTGTCAAAAAGGTAAAACAGTTTATAATTTTATAAAATGCGCTACTTCGTGTTGACTTTCTTTGTAGTAGATTGTGACAGCAGAGGGCAGTGTTGCAATGCAGGTCCCATATTATAACACGGCCGAAACGGCTTCCTTTCTCTCGTTTCACAAACAAAAAAAAACAAATATTCATCTCTCTAGAGCTACCAAAAATCTATAAACACAATCTCTAAAAGTAAACCTAAATTGCACAGCTGCAGGCGGTGGTACGGTGTGGCTGTGGCCCCATTTGTTTTTAAGTTTCGGTTTTCATCGCTTATACTTTCACTTTTAATATTATTAATATAACTAATAGTTTTGTTTTTCCTGTGACTTATGTGCAGTATGATAAATGATAGGAGCATAATAAATGCTCCCAATGCTTTGTTGGTCTTTTTTTTCTTTTTGTAAAGACGTTTTTAGGCATTTATATTTATTTATTTATTTTGCATCGTAAGACACTGTGACGTCATCGGCTACTCGAGCGTCGTTCGAGTTTTTTTATGTTAATGTCGAGGTTAAAAATTATGTACTCGTTCAACCCCTATTGGATAGTTGTAAAATGAATCAACATTTCAATCTCTCTGATGGGATGGGATGGTTTGAATCTGGACCTTTTTATTTTATTTAGATTTATGATTTAGGAAGAACTATAAAAATGACATCAAAGACTAAAACATGGCTTTAATTTTCTGTACATGTTGTTGCAAGCATGTAACAATGATACATTACATACCGTATATTCTGGACTATACGTCACACTTTCTTTACGTCACACTTTCTTTTCCATAGTTTGGCCAGTCCTGCGATGTATAGTCTGAAGCGACATGTTTTTTCCCTAGTCATGGCACAACTTCTTGACTGATGCGTTAATGTTCATTCATACTGACATGAACCAAAGAGTAAACAATTTGTAGCCATGAGAGGGCCCTAGGCTTTTGACAACTGTATAATGGATCATATTATCAACATGGACTAGGTCCCTCTCACGTTTGGCATCCTCATGGATGAACAACGTCCCCATGCAACTTTCCAGCAAGTCCTTGGATGGATCGATAAAGCATGGACTTCAGTAACAACTGGAACCTGGAACTGATACATAGTCTGACGTCAGCCCCGCAGAAGAGGAGACTTCGCTTCATCTTCCTTTGAAGTTGGTTGGAGTTGTTCAGAAGCGGCAAAGAGGATGAAGAATTCAATGGACTCAGTGATGTGGGATGAGATTATGTTAATTAAGCCTGTTCAGGATCCCCAGGTATGTTCTGTGAGTTACAGTACTGTACTGTATTGTTATCTCAGATTCAATGGGCCTCATGCACGAACCGTTCGTACGCACAGATTTGTTCTTAAACTGTGCGTACGAGTGATTTAGGATCATTTGTGGCATTCAACAATGTTTTCGTATCCTACGATTTTTTTCAGATACGAACAAAATTTACGAGTGGTCCGGACCTGTCGTATATTTTAGGAGCGTCAGTCTGCTGTCATCCAGACGGAATTTCTCCACTAATAACTTCATATTTCGTTATTTAGAAAATATTTAGAGTTTAAAAAAGTCACGCACCACAATTGTTCTTGACAATAGGTTCTGTTTGAAGTCGAATTATAATTTTAAATGTAATAATGACTAACGGATTAAAGTATTTAAATTAAAATCAATTTGTTATCAATGCCGTTTTCTAACACTACAATATTAATATGAAGATCTCAAACTGAAACCAACTTAAATTATGAATTAATTTAAGTTTAATTTGTCTCGGTAATGCAGACTTCGGTAACGCAGACTTTACATTGACCTCCTCCTGTCACAGTCATAGATCTCAGATAGCTCAATGAGAAGAGCGTTGCGTTGTAGTTCAGAACCTTATGGACTCAATTCCCACATGGGACAATGGGCCTCATGCACAAACCGTTCGTACGCACAGATATGTGCTTATCCTCTGTGCGTACGAGTGATTAAGGATCATTTGTGGCATCCAACAATGTTTTCGTATCCTAAGATTTTTTTCAGATACGAACAAAATGTACGTGTGGTCTGGACCTGTCGTATATTTTACGAGCAGTCGGTCCGCCGTTATCCAGATGGATTTCCATCACTAATCACTTATATTTCGTTATTTAGAAAATATTCTGAGTTTAAAAAGAATTAAATGCAACGACACAAATATGTTAAATTAAAAGAAAGCGGCTTCAAACCCCCCCCCCCCGCGCCCCACTCGACCACCGTGCGCCCCCGCGCGTGGTGTGGCACACGCCCCCCCACCCCGTGCCAACAGTGGGCACGGGGTCCCCCCGCGCCAGTGTCGGCATGCCCCCCCCCACGCCGCGCGACTGTCGAGCAGACACACACACACGCACACACACACACACACCCAGCACCGCAGAGAGAGGGGAGAACAAAGCGAAGCCGGCTTATTCAT
Source organism: Garcialebias charrua (assembly GCA_038048925.1). Lineage (NCBI taxonomy): Eukaryota > Metazoa > Chordata > Actinopteri > Cyprinodontiformes > Rivulidae > Garcialebias > Garcialebias charrua. The sequence continues at coordinate 26,730 of JBBPBX010034052.1, forward strand.
TCGTTTCATGTCATTTTTTATTTAAGCTGCCTGTTGACTGCGGGCGCACTGTCATCTGAGTGTGGATCATCGCGCGTCTTGCTGTCAGTCTGCTCCATCTCGCAGACTGTCCACCTGTCGTGCTGCGGCGAGACGTTTGTTTGAAGCCATTTTCAGATCAAACCATTTATTCTTGATTTCTGATACTGTACGACCCACGGGACACACAGCATGCACTACAATATTAATATGAAGTTAACTGTAGTTTAGAGACATTTTAAAATGCTTCTGTTGAAAAACACATCCGACACTTGCGGGGGGTGGGGGGGTAGCGGTGCGCCACAGCTCTTCTGAATAAGTGAAACTATAATGTAACACAGTACACTAACATTAAAGATATTTGACCATCCGACACCTGCAGTGGGGGGGGGGTAGCCACAGCGCGACTGAGAGCAGATCTCCGAACGCGTGAAGTTCCTCATTTTACTTCATGTGTTTGAATGAATGGACACTTCCTGCTGTCAGAAGGCAGGAAGCGTGGCCTTATATGGTGTTTTGAGGTGTGGAAATTATGTAAATTACATTCACGCGAGCACGCGCAGGTGAGTAGAACAGGTGGAATTCATCACCTTTCAGCAGCCCGTTTACACGCTTTTCCTGTGGATAGAAGAGTTTGTTGGTTCTGACGTGGCATGTTCGTACGAACGCTTCGTACGAACAAAAGTAGGAGGAATTTAGGATTAGAATAAGAACATTTTCGTGCATGAGGCCCATTTTAATTCATTCCAGATTTAAAAAACACAAGAAAACTATTTACAATACAACAAGAAATGAGGCATAAAGTCTTTTTAATCTGGAATGAATAAATAATCTAAAGAAAGAGGAAAAAAAATAGTCATACCTTGTGGGAATCGAACCCACGAGGTCTCGATAAGGTTAGGAGCACCTAACGGCGCACTGCTTTACCCAGTGAGCCACCAGGACGCATGCATATTTTAAGGTCCACATTTATTATAAACATACATTCTTTGGCTTTAGTTGGTCATTTACTCCCATGAGTGACGCTGCTAATAAGGACAGATTTTCTTTTCTCGATCAAGGAGAGCAGAACTTCAATCTCCGCACCTGTACAGTTCTTTTTATTTTTCGCTGTCATTTTATGAACGGACCGTCCTGCTGTCAGAGGCAGGAAACGTAGCCTTATATGGTGTTTTGAGGGGTGGGGATTATGTAAATAACCTCTCCGCGTGCACGCGCAGGTTGATAGAACAGGTGGGATTCATCATATTTGCGCAGCCATTTACACACTTTTCCTGAGGATAGAAGAGTTTGTTGAATCTGACGTGGCATGTTCGTACGAACGCTTCGTACGAACAAAAGTAGGAGAAATTTAGGATAAAAATACGAACATGTTCATGCATGAGGCCCAATGTCTGTTCTTGCACTTTTTGAAATACACTTACAAAGTATAAATAAATGTGAATTACTGTATACTCCGGAGCGACTTATAGTGCGGAGAATACGGTACATACATTACATACATTGTTACATTATGACCCTGGGTGTGAGTGAAACATGTCCATCTTGTGAATGAGTCCCCGTGGCTCATCGAGGATAGCCTGTATAAATAAAGGTTGAATAAATGAATGAATGAATGTTACAAGAAAGCACCGTAAGATTGCAGAGAGGTAAAGGTTTATTTAAGATTATCATTTCAAACTTTTAAATATATTGTCAAATTTTGGGGATGAGGTGTGCTGCCCAGAGACACCACAAAGTATGCAATGCCCAATGCAGAGTGTAAAACACAAAAACACTAAGATTCTGTGTGGACTGATGAATGAGAAACATTGAAAACTACTTAACAGAACCTGGAGATATTAAAGTACTCTGAAGTAGGCCTGTCACGATAATACATTTTGCAGGGCGATTAATTGTCTCAGAAATTATTGTGATAAACAATATTATTATTTGAAATTTGACAATACTTAGTGATTATTGTCTAATTATTAATTATTGTCAAATTTAAGGAGAAATGTTGGTTAATTTGTTTTGAGTGTAGTACTTTTTTTTGACCACCGGATAGGAGTATAAGACTGCTTGAACCAAAGAAAGGGAGTGACTCTGGACGCGGATGGAGGCCTTGATGGTTATTTTTTTGGCCTTGAGGTGACATGGACTGTCTCTCCTTCCCTTTTTTTTTTCCATTTTTCAAAATGGTGGGCACTCGGTGTGATTTGAGCTCTTTAGCAAAGCATTTTTCACACAATGCTCACAAAAGAAATAAATGGCAAAAACCAATGCAGATTTGTTCCTGTCTTTGATTTTACACATCTACCTTATAATGTTTTGCTAGTTTTTTGATACTTTGTTAAAAAAAAAAAAAAAATGTATTTCTCTCTTTTGTTTTTTTCTCTCTTTTGTTTTCTAATGTTTATTGTTTAAGGAAATTCTACCATTGCTGTTCATCGTTCTTTAGTTTTAGCAGGTCGCTTTCGTAAATGAGCCCATGAGGTTCAATAAGATTTACCTGACTAAATAAAGAGTCAGAGAGTCGGAGAATCTTTATTGTCATTTGCACCACATGTAGTACATGTGATGAAACGAGATTATGTACACAGGGTCCCAGTTACATTCAACAACAAAATGTAAGAGAAAAACAGTAATAACATCTAGGATTGACTAAGAAAAACCAACTAGAAATACACTAAGCACTAATGTAATAGAAAAACAAAATCATTACAAACAGCAGCACGAACATGAGTCTTTATGAGCAAATGGTCACAGATGAACACAGCAACAAGAAAACAGCATCAGCATGATGTGATATTTCACAGTGATTATTCATATTGTTTATTTATTCATGAGTCTAACAGCCTCAGGGAAGAAGCTGTTCCTCAGTCTAGTGGTTCTACACTTAATGCTCCTCAACCTCCTTCCTGAGGGGAGTGGGGCAAAAAGTGTGTGTGCAGGGTGAGTGGGGTCTTTCATGATACAGGTGGCTCTCTTCCTGCATCTGGAGGTGTAAATGTCTGTGATGGTGGGGAGACTGACTCCGACAGACCTCTGTGCAGCCTTCACCACTCTCTGTAGAGAAGTCCACAATCATCTCCTTTGCTTTGTCTTCTTCACATTTATGTGAAGGTTATTGTCCTTGCAAAAAAAGGTTGAATGAAAATAAATGAATAAATAAATAAAAACAGTAAACAAGTTCTCAGCTTCTTTTTGCAGAGAAAAACAACTTTTTACACAAAGGCACGGGTTTCAATCGTGAATTATGGAGCTTCGACAAGACGGAGGTTTTTCCCCCGAGGTCGGCCTGTTAGCTTAGCTCGTAGCTTAGCTTCTCAGCTTGGACGGTTAAAACAGATCTTAAAGAGGGGTGTGTCGGTAAAGAGCACCGGAGTTTAGCCTTTTGTCCTCCAGTGTCTTCAGTAGAAAGAGAGAGAGACACACGAAGAAACAACAAAGCCGATAAATGAAAATGAGGTTGATAATTTTCATTTATCATGCGATTGATTGTTTTATTGTTTGTCAAGACAGGCCTACTCTGAAGTGAAACATTCAGCACATTACTAGAATGATTTAATGCACATTTGCAACAAATTAACACAGAGAAGTTTGTTTATAAAGGACACAGGAAAGCTTGACTTGAATCTCCAGCAAGCTGTGTTGGAGATGATAGAGCTGTCTTCATGCAGTCAGTGCTGCTCAGTCGAGCCATTTCCCTTCAAGCTCTGAATTTGTGCAACTGGTGGAAAACTGCAGCTGCCTCCGGCCTCGGGGGCTCTTGCTCTTATCAGCTCGACGCCACACTGAGTCTGCATCGTGAGGACAACGCTGCTTGTTTTCTGCTCTTTTGCTCCTGTTGTCGGGCATCTTTTAGTCAGTTGATTACATAATTTGAGGTTTGGCTGCAGTTTCACATTCCACCAACTGCTGTTGTCCACACGGATTACATTCTGTTCAGCCTGTGCGGCGTTTAAAAGGCGGTTCTGGTCTTTGTCAGCATGCTGTTGGCTCACTAAATCCAAGCAACGAAGCGTGAAACGCAAAGAATCAAGAGTTTATCATAAATATATGTTTAAACAAATTAATATCCAAGAAGTTCTTCACACTCCAGCTTGTAGTTTTTTAGTTTACTTTAAAATAGATTCTAAAAACAGGATTTGGGTTCTGTTTATTTAATTTATGACTCAATGCAACAAAGCAAATACATTTAAAAGGTAACAGATCATTGCAATACTGTACTTGGTTCATTTACATAATAACTGTAATTGCTGGATGTCCGGCCCCTGAGCTGCTGCTTTTCAGTAACTGTGGCCCCTGAACAGTTTAGTTGAATAGCTGCTTGAGAGGGTGGAATACAGTTTATTCCTTTTCTAAAATCTAAACTGAGTCTGGAAAAATGAAAAAGATGATAAAAACCCTGCAGCCCACCTCATGATCAGCTGAACACAACAGTGATAAACAGGAAGTACCGTTCATCTGCTGGTGAAGATTCTCAGTCGTCCCGGACATGATAAAATCAAAAAAGGCGTTCAATATAGAATAACTGGACTTTATTTGTAACAGAAAGACGTTTCGCTTCTCATCCGAGGAGCTTTATCAATTCAGTGAGCAGACTGTGAGAGGGAGAAGTTATATCAGTTAGTTATCAGTGGCTTATCCTGGTTATAACTTCTCCCTCTCACAGTCTGCTCACTGAATTGATAAAGCTCCTCGGATGAGAAGCGAAACGTCTTTCTGTTACAAATAAAGTCCAGTTGTTCTGTATTGAACGCCTTTTTTGATATCACATGTTCATCTGTATGAAGGTAACTGCAGGTACATCCTCCATGCTCCATCCTCCAATGGTTAAATTATAGATTAATAAATAAAGCTAGTTGTGCTGTGTTTTGTGTGTCTTGTTTGTAGACACATGTTGTAACTTACATTTTAGTCTTTGCTTGTTATGATCAGTTAACAATAAACTGATATTTCACAAAGCGTTTATTATAGATGGTGTAATAAAAAGCAGAGCGCCACGTCGGCAGCATCTTAGCTAGCGCGTCTGTATTGCACGCCGCTAGCTTAATGCTATACACCTTGTTGTGCCATTAACTCTAAACTTGTTTTTAAATCAGGTGTTTACATATGTAGGTAAACGTAGATGTTTACCAGCCCATTAAAACACACCAGAATGCAGGAAATGGCATCTGCTTTATTCAAACATTTCTTGGGGACGACCCCAGACCCCCCCACCACCACCAGTATATCCCCCCACATTATGAATGCTTGTGACGCCAATGGCCACCCCGTTGTTCGAGCAACACTGGGGGCTAAGCACCTCTGAAGGTTAGATTCTAGAATCGCCCCTGGTTCCTTTAAACTGATCCTGAAACATAACAGGTTCATTGAGTGCACTTCTCAGGAAAACAAAACACCCACCGCCATAAGGGGCCGGGATTGGGTAGAAGTAGGGCAGCCGACTGGGGACCAGAAAGATGTGGCTCGACTCCCAGACATTTCTGCACATTGTGGTGTCCCTGAGCAAGACACCTAATCCCTAATTGCTTCCTGGATGCTTACAGCTGCCCACTGCTCCACCTGGGTGTATCTCAGGCGTGATGGGTTAAATGCAGAGAACTAATTTCGTCATTGTATGGAAACATATATGACAACACATAGCACTTATACTTAATATATATACTGTACAGTACTGTATTTCTGTACAACCCTCCACCAGTGCAACAGTTCTGCTTGAATATTGTCCTGCAGCTCCCTCCAGTGTCTACCTTTAGCTACTGCAAGCAGATGATTGATCAGATGCATCAGGTTGAACACATAACCAGCATGTTGTTGAAAATTTTTATTTATTCATTTATTTTGACTCACATTTCCAATATTCTTATTCCCTCCCACCCCCAACCCACACACACTCTTTACAGTAACATCAAAATGACGGTGCTTTCACAAATAACTAATTTGATGTTCACTATTTTAAAAGAATGAGTTTGAAACATCAGTTACAAGGTATGCAGAAAATAAAAAATTAACTTGTATTTTTCACAGAAAGAGTCCGTTTTTTCCAGCAAAGACACGCCACGAACAGATTGTTGAAGATTTGTCCTCTACTGCCATCTAGAGATATTTTGTCAAAACAGCAGGTTGTTAAAATCCTGTAG
>JBBPBX010034053.1:0-20444 GCA_038048925.1 Garcialebias charrua
TTTTTTTTCCCATTTATAGATGGCCTCCCTTCACACCTTTTAGCCATCCTCTCACTCCAATATATATATATATATATATATATATTTTTATTTTTTTTTTAAGAGAGAAAGAAAGAAAAGAGAAAGTAAGACAACAAATCAACAATTATCAACCAAAAGAGCACAAGGCAAACACACCCAACCTCCGTCCACAATCCTGCAAAGCACATGACAGAACACAACAATGGAACATACATGCATAAAGACTAATAATATTCATGAGCTTGCAGTAGAATTCTATAAATACACATACCCATATCTACAAATATATATATACAGTAGTATACATACATATACTTTTATATTCATTTATATATATACCCATCTACATATCTACAAATATATATATACAGTAGTATACATACATATACTTTTATATTCATTTATATACCCATCTACATATCTGCATATATCTATATATACATCCCTGCATCCATTTGTGTGTGGTTGTGAGCATGCATAAGTGTATAAGGTTCCTCCAATAGAACATTTAGTAGCGACTGTGAAGCATCAGAGATCCGTCCCCCCAAAGCCCGAGGCAGACGAAGGAGCGATCAAAGCCCAAGACCCCAGGAAGGACCCCGAGCCCAGAGTCCCCAGGACTGCCCGAACAGGACGAGCCACTAGCCCACTCCCCAGATCCTACCAAGGGGAAGAACCGGACGAACCCCTACCAGCGACCACATACAATGACCCCCCGGTGTCGCCCGCGACAAATTCACAGGCCCCCGCCGGAGCCCGCTGCACCGACGTAGCCCCAGGGCCGGTCACCGAGGCTCGGGCACCGGGGACGCCCACCCCTCAGGCCCAGACCCGACCGGACCAGAGGGCACGAGCCCCACCAAGCAGCCACCAGGCCGTGCCGACAAACGCCCAAGCGCCCAACCCCAGATAGTGAGGGCCCCAAGCACGCCCGCAGGCAAGGGAACACCCACCAGGGGGGGCCACGTGGCAGGAGCGCGACACTAAGTAGCCTCGGAAGTATCAGAGAGGGGGCAGTCCAAAACCCAGCCTGACACTTAAACATTCATACACAGATATACTCATTCAGACCCACCCTCATCCTCACCCTCAGTCACAGAAAGACAAACAATAACGACATGTTCCATTCATAATCCCGATGCACACTCTATACCCCCTAGGTCCAAGACATGTACCTGCTCCCTGCGTGGGGCAGCCCACATCCAAACCCAGGAGGTAGGCCCATTCATTCTGGGGTGGAGAGTAGCAGACATCCAAGATCCGGCCCACCCCGCGCCCTGCCGACAGGACAGGACACCCGAGTCCAAGCAGCCCCAGGGGGAGCGCACTGCCAGCCCCGCCCACGGCGAACCCGCAGGCCCCGAACCCCCCCACACCCCAGCACAACCCCTGACAGCCCACCCCCAGAATGTCCGCCAGGCAACCAGGGGGGGTAAGAGAAAAATAAATAAATAATATATATATATAAATAAATACATAAATAAATAAAATCGAAATTAACAAATCAAGACCCCGACACACACACCCCCGTCCCCAAATGTACTGTTGGTGAGTGTTGTTCTAAAGTGTAATTAAAAGGGAAAGAGAAGGAGCAAAGGCTGGCATTATACCAGTTTCCCCTCCACTCCAACTCTAACCCAGGCCCTTATTGTCTAAATGCATAATGTTGAGTGAGCACAGGAATGGGGGCGAGAGTGATGTCATCCCGCCACCCATAACCATGTGCTCACTCCTTCCCTATATGTGACTTTTATGAAGATGTTTATGAATGAATGTCTAAAGTGTATATAAAATTGAGTCCCAGGTGCTCTGTACAACAGAGATGTAGAACCATTGCAACACACCCGAGACTCAAATTCCCTACATGTATTAATTTAAGATGAAGAGGGCCATGGTCTTGAGCCGGAAAAGGGTAGCATGCCCTCTCCGGGTCGGGGAGGAGGTCCTGCCCCAAGTGGAGGAGTTTAAGTATCTCGGGATCTTGTTCACGAATGAGGGAAAACTGGAGCGTGAGATCGATAGGCGGATAGGTGCAGCGTCCGCAGTGAAGCGGGCGCTGTACCGGTCTGTCGTGGTGAAGAGAGAGCTGAGTCAAAAGGCAAAGCTCTCAATTTACCGATCGATCTACGTTCCCACCCTCATCTATGGTCATGAGCTTTGGGTTATGACCGAAAGAACAAGATCTCGGATACAAGCGGCTGAAATGAGTTTTCTCCGCAGGGTGGCTGGACTCTCCCTTAGAGATAGGGTGAGAAGCTCAGTCATCCGGGAGGGACTCGGAGTAGAGCCGCTGCTTCTCCACATCGAGAGGAGCCAGTTGAGGTGGCTCGGGCATCTGGTTAGGATGCCTCCTGGACGCCTCCCTGGTGAGGTGTTCCGGGCATGTCCCACCGGGAGGAGACCCAGGACGCGCTGGAGGGACTATGTTTCTCGGCTGGCCTGGGAACGCCTTGGGATTCCCCCGGAGGAGCTGCTCCAAGTGGCTGGGGAGAGGGAAGTCTGGGCCTCCCTACTTAGGCTGCTACCCCCGCGACCCGACCCCGGATAAGCGGAAGAAGATGGATGGATGGATGGATGGATGGATGGAAAAAGCATACGAAAATAAATACATATACCAGTCTTACTGCAGGTGTGTTAACATGCCATAAAAGATAAGATCACGTGTTAAAAGCCAAGGAATAAATGTGTGTTTTTAAAAAAGATTTAAAAACATGAAGAGAGGAGGCCTGTCTGACACTGAACACTTCCACAACCTGGGAGCAACAACGCCAAATGCTCTGTCACCTCTGAGCTTCAACCTAGTTTTGGGGGCTGTCAGCAGCAACTGCTCAGCTGATCTGAGATCCGGGAGGGCAGGAAGGTTGAAGCAGCTCAGACAAATATGGTTTTGCCAATTTATCAAGCACCTTGTGCATAACTAAATAATAAAATATGTTTTTAATACATCTTTATTGTAAAAATACTAAATTGGAAAATACATGGGTTTAAAGAAGGCAACAAGGTAGGATTATGAATTGGGTTTAAAAATTACAGCTCATGAGGTACTCATTATAGCATGACATCTCTTTCACAACATTCTGTCAAAGCCTTTATCGTGTTCTTCTTCTAGTGGTGGCTACTAGTAAATAGCTTGAGGGAACACTACTGCCACCATGTGGTAAGACGAGTAGGATTCTGGACCCCGCCCACAGAAGGGGGACAGAAGTGCTATGGAAACAGAACTACATGTGAGCCGAACCGAACTGAGCCGATCTGAGCCTATCTGATCCGGCCCAAGTTGAGCGGTGGAAAAGGGGCATTAGATAATTCAAATGAAGGCTTGGTGCAGTTACAGGGACAGTTTAGATCTTTTGAAGTGTTTCTGAGTACCCACGCGCCAAGTGATGACCACGGCCACATGCCAGGTGACGACCACACCCACGCGCCGAGTTATGACCATGGCCACACGCCAGGTGACAACCGCACCCATGCGCCAAGTGACGGCCACACGCCAGGTGATGACCGCATCTACGTGCCTAGTGATGACCACGGCCACACGCCAGGTGACAACCGCACCCATGTGCCGAGTCATGAACGCGGCTGCACGCAGTGACGGCCGTTGCCACGCGCTGGTGGACTGGCTGTTGTAGCTCGCCGAGGAGTTGGGCCGTCGCCGCCGCAGCGTGTCTCCGACTAGCAGTGGAGGGGTCTAGTCGGGCTCCGTGAAGGGAATCTCCTGGAGCTGTTGCCACCGGGACGGTTTGGGTGAGCCATGCAGAGATGCGGTAAGCAGGTAAAAGGGTTGGAGTATGGAGAAATAAACACAGACATGAGCGCTGAACTGTCAGAGCTGGCTAAACGTCAAGAACTATTGATCAGTTTAGTTGAAGAGGTTAAACAGCTGAAAGTTGCACTGAGAGATAGAGATGTTAAAATTTCTGAACTTGAATGAAAGGTGGATGAACTAGAACCAGGGGCGGCTGGCCAATAGGGGGCGCTAGGGCGCCGCCCCACTGGAACTTCTAGAGCTATTCACCATTTTACATTGAAGACTTTAATTTTTTTATAAAAATGAAATAATAAAATAATAATATTTCAAAATATATGCATATATATTTTTAGTTGTGTAAGGTAAATATTTTATGAGTTATATTGTTTGTTTCAAAAAACGATTTCTGATTGGTGACGTATTTCCGGTCCTGGGGGCGCATGAATCTTATCCATACACTCGTTAAAAATGGTGCATGCGCAGTTATTCCACGACGTTACAAAAGAATGGGAAGATGCTGGGCGCAGATTTCTGTGCCCTGGGCATGGCTAACTCACGTTGGATGTGCCTAGGGCTGTACCCACTGATCATGTGCTTCTGTCCCTTTTTTTTTTGGTCTGGGAAATGAGCTGTGCAGACAGTGACTCAAGCAAGCTGGCTCAGGTAGGTTTTAAATCATTGAAAGCCTTTTATCTAATGCCTATTTGCCATTTCTGACTGATATGCCTCTCAACTTTTAGAAGTCTCTGTTTGTGAAAAAGCCTTCAGTTGACTGTTTATTCTAAAAGTGGCAACTGGTGAGTTTGTTTATGGAGCTAGCATGCTAATGTAATAGTATAGGAAGGATCAGATTTACTGAGCCATCCAATACACAGATGTAAAATGAGCAGGGTTTATCCTAACAAATTATTATCAATTATTCACGGGTTCTCTTCTTTTTCAGGATTACCAAGTAATTAATTTGTGCGCTCAGATTAGATGTAAGTAACAATGATACGTGAATTATATTTGATTCACCAGGAGATTAATCAATTATTCAATAAATCATAAAAATTACACCACATATGTACTCATATTCATCGATCAGATTCCTATAATTTAAAATGTCAGCAGATTTAAATTTTGGACAACAGAAACAAGTAAATAAGATGACATATTACTTAAATCCGAAGGTTATTTAGCTTAGTTTGTTACTGGCGAAGATAAGGTTTAGGAGAGGAGGAGGAAAAAGGAAGTAAGAGAGGGGTAGTTATCTTGAAGTGAGTTTTCAACCAGATATGGCACAGTCTTCGGACGGCATCCGTTGGACTTCAGGTCTGCTAATGAACATCGACTTTTTACCTTTGCGAAGATCATCGGTCCCAGCTATGGTAAAGTAAGCCAGCCTTAAACATGCACGGATCCGTCCATCCAGCTACGTTTTATAGGTTTCCAGCTTGTGCATTCTCCAGTGTCTCGCTGAGGTCTGCATCAACTGAACCGAGGTAGCAGCACTGGCTCCGGTTTGATTTTCAAGATAAAAATATTCCTCGAGGGAATTTTCATTAAGGCTTGGAGTTTAACGCTCGAGTGAGTTTACAGCAGCTTGCTGTTAATTCTGGCTGCTGAACTAGACCTTTGGCTCATGATCTTGTTCACAGCCTAAAGGAAAGTTACATTTCTTCTGAACTTGCCAGCAGAACTGAGGGTTCCAAGAAGTCAGTGCTTTTTGTAGAATATTTGACATCAGCAGCATTCACTCCGTTCATTGGCTCTCAACCAGGGAATAGGAGGGAATTAGCTCAGGTCAAAGAGTTTATCAGAAATCAAAGGAGTGAAGGTTATTCAGAGAAAGTGTTTAGGAAAAGACATAAAACCGGCGCCAGCTTTAATGATTAAACTGATTACAGGTACCGGTAGTTGTTTTCTAAATTCTAAATGAAACTGAAAAGTACAATTTGACATATCCTTGGACTTTAAACAGAGATTGATTAATATGTCCACATATTAAAGAATACGCCAGCATAATAATGATCATACGAATAAATGGTAAATGGTAAATGGAGCTTACTTATATAGCGCTTTCCAGCCCCCTTTGAGGGACTCCAAAGCACTTCAAGTACCAACCATCCACCCATTCATACACACATTCATACACCGGTAGTGGTAGACTGCCATGCAAGGCACCAACCAGTCCTACCGGGAGCAACTCGGGGTTAAGTGTCTTGCCCAGGGACACAACGAGGTATGCCGTGACCGGGGATTGAACCCGAGACCTTCCGGTCCTGAGTCGGCTGCCCTGCCTCTACACTATCTCGGCCCCTAAAACAAGTTTATACTTTGAAATATTTAAATTAGAACAAAATTAAAAAGTCTCTTGGTGATTTAATTTATGTCTTGATTCAAATTAATGGAATAAAACAGTGTTTTGTCGTTCACTGCAGGTTTTCAGAGAAAAGGTGTTTCACTGAGAGATTCAGTGAAAAGTGTCACTGGGACAATTCAGAAACCAGGGTGTGGTCCACTACAGTCCCCCTTTTTGGAAGTCATCGCTTGTCCATGGGGATGAGTTCCAACACAAAAGGACACCTCCAAATGTCTCTGATATTGATGTAATCCAGCAAGTAAAAAAATAATTTGAAAAAAGTAATTCCCATATTTTTTATAGGTAATTCCATACTGTTTGTTGGTAATCCTATACGGTTTGTTGGTAATACCATAGCGGCAAACGTTTAATCCCTTGGAAAACTGCGGAAATTCCTAATTTAGAAATAGAAGAACTAATTTTTGGATTAGCGCTGCCCAGCACTGTCTGTCTCCTTCATCCTTTGTCTGTGGCATTCTGCACTGTCATATGGTCAAAAAAGCATTATATATTAATTGTAAAAATTACAGATATTAATACAGTTTTTTAAAATAATGTTTACACGTTATTGCTTGGGATTAAGTAGCTGTTCCTTCACTTCCACCTGCATTAGACCAACCTGTTGCCTTCCCGGGTCTGTCCTGATTCTTCGTCTGTCATCTTCTCTTCCTTCTCCCCATCCTCACAGCTGAGTGACATTAATTTTGTGTTAAGTATGTTTAAAAATACAGCAGTCAAACCACAATAGAAATTATACTTTAATTTAAATGATCTCCTTGTTGGATAACAGTTACTGACTGGACATTTCATCTGATTTGACTTACCAGATACATCACAACACACACCACTGTAGTGATATTAAATAAGACATTTAAACTCAAGTGTCCCTCTGCCAAAAATGTTGGTAACATGGGTCACCAACCTTATTGAGTCTAAGGGCTATAGTGACACTGAGGACTAATTTGTCTGATACACACATAAACTTGTACAACTCATCTTTAATTAAAAAATCAATAATAATAAATATACATATGAGTGAATAAATTGCAGTACTGAGGGCTAAGCATTGGAACATAGCTGGGAACTGCCGCCACAACAGTTTAGCTTTCCTGTGTTAATATTTCCTGAGTTTTATTTAGGTCATTCTTACACTTAGTGTATGGATGTGTGTGTGACATGTATCAAATATTCATAAAAATATGATACAAATCGCGTCAATAGGGAAGGCAACATTTAACAGCCAAATATGGGACGATTCATGTTAGGCTAGCTTGAGCATACCTGAATATTTACCACCCTCCTGTCCTGCTAATACACTGACGGTACTTACCTACGATCTTTCAACCACATTGAAAGGCTTTTTTTCATCCTGCCAACATCTTTATCTTTCTCCCTTTTCCTTTTTCTGTTTTGCACCCCTGATAGTTTTTATTTTTCTGCTGCTCCATCTTGTTGGCAAGTGCACGAGTGAAAAAATAAAAATAATGCGCCTGAGTGTGTTCTCTTAGGGGCGTGTTCACAGCCACCTGTGTGGGTAGGGAGAGCGATGAGGGGAGGTGAAGGAGCAGAGGGGCGTCTAATCAGTGCTGTTCCCCTGTTATTGATAATTTCATGCAGTTAAATATATCAATCAATCAATCAATCAATCAAAACTTTATTTCAGATGCATATGTTCCATAGTAACAAAACAACAACCACCAAAAAATAAAATTTAAAAGATAACATCAACAAGACACAGTAAAAATAGAATGTTCATCCATTGCCAAATAATTTAAGGCGCCAGTGATTCCACAGACTTGAATAGAACCTAACCGAGCTCTGTACGGGGTTGGTCAGAGTATAGATGATGCTATTTGCAGAGTTTGTTAGCCTACACATACATCTGTACATAAGGTTACGAAGCACATCTGCACAAGTTGGTACATTGGCATTTACAAACATCTGACTGGCACTACTCCATCGCGGCACCTTAAGTAGCATCCTCATGCCATCATTGTATGCCACTTGTAGCTTATGCATGCTGCTCTTTCTGTAATGTTGCTGTAGGTGTGCAGTGTACATTGTGGTACAATATGTTTTGAAGAGTGCAGTTTTTACAGACACTGAGAGAGAACCTCAGAAGAAGCACATTAGCTTGCACATATTGCATACAACGCTGCCTGTAAATGTCCCTGTCATCAGACAGGTCAGCGGTTATGTAATGTCCCAAGTATTTCACCTCCTCACTGACTTGGAGGATGTTGCCTGACAGAGTGAAGTCAGGGAAAGATAGTTTAGTGTCCTCTTTGCTCTTGATAATCATGATGATACTTTTTATTGCATTATATTTGATATCAAAGTCCAATCCATACTGAGAGCAAACTCTCAACAGTTGCTGCAGACCAGCACTATATGGACAGAATATCACAAGATCGTCAGCATACATTAGGTGGTTGATGGTTCTATTACCAACCCAGCAGCCAGTCCTACATTGATTCAGCAGTTTAGATAAATCATCCATATACACGTTAAAAAAGCAAGGAGACAAAATGCTGCCTTGTCGTACACCATTACTCACATAAAAAGACGATGAAACAGATTTTCCCCATTTTACACACATAGACTGGTGAGCATACCAATACACTAAGATTCTTAAAAGATATTTCGGTACTCCTCTTTCATGCAATTTATAGAAAATATAGAAAATGCCTGCTAGAATTTTTTTTTTCTAGAGACGGTTTGGATGCCCCCTTTAGTACAGCGCCCCCATGCGTTACATACACTGCATAGCGGCTTTTTGCGCCACCGACTGTCAGCATCAGTGGCAATGTTGTTATTTGTGTGCTCTATGTTGTTATCAATGATAGTGCTACACATCGTTTCAGGTTGGTCATCCTTGTTTGTATCATTCAAATTATCTAACAAACTACTTATTTCCTCTGTCTCTTCTGAGCTTAAAGGACAACACCCACCATGTTTTCAAATTTCATCGCCTTTAATATGTAGTAGTGACTTTAAAAATAAAACAGTAGTGTTTTATTGATATTGTAGAGTAATAACGCTAAATGTGTTATTTCATGATTTTCATGAGATTTTAGCCCCAGCTCCGGCAAACTCTGCCCCTCTCCATATATGGGCATTCACGTCACTAAAGTTACCGCCTTGAATGCATGCATCACCGTAGCGTTCTTTTTTCAGACCAGAGAAGTTACGAAGACAACAAAGAAAATGCCTAACAGATGTGTTGCATAGTTCTGCAGCAATACCTCGAAGGATGGCATTAGTGTTCATTATTTCCCCAAACCCAAAAAGATTCAGACTGCATGGATAAAGTTTGTTCAAGTCAAACGAGCTGACTTCATTGCTCCATCACGAAGCAATGTTATGTGTTCAAAACACTTTCAACCGGAAGACTACGAGTCAGCAATGATGCAGGCATTTGGATTTAAGGGGAAAAGTGGTACCAGACTGAAGGAAGACACTGTGCCAACTGTCCATGCAGTTCCACCGTGCAGCGGACCTAGAAACCTGGACTCATCTCCGTCCGAGGACCGACCACCGAAGAAGGCCCGCACCTCCACAGTCGTGAGAAAACAGGAGGTTTTTCGGGTAAGACTTTGCTCAATTTAACATCAGAACAGAATGAATAATAGAGCAGGCTTTTAAATGTACCCTAGTTTGGTAATATTCACGCCACTTTTTCATGAAAATCTGTGTCGCAAGCCTGTGGCTAGTTATCATAATGCTAATGCTAGTTAGCATAACAGTCCTCGTTTTTCTCTCGGCATTACATTGCACGGAAATAATAAACATCCCCCAATGTCTTAGTTAGGCACAAACGTAACTGTGAAGTGTGTACAACTCTACAGTGATTAATAAAAATATAAAAACAAAAATGACTGGTTATGACAGTGTGGCAAAGTCGGAATGTAAGATCAATTGCAGGTGGACAAGGGAATGTTTGATGAACTTCTTTTCAACCTAAACCAGAAGTTATGTTATTGGCAACTTTTTACATTTGTTATTGCTATTTTTAAACATTTGCAATAGCGTAATGACATGAAACTGGTGAAAAATAACAAGAAATGATCATTTTAGTCATAGTCATTATTGTCTTTGATTAATTTGTTTTTCCTAAATTAAAATGTCCATTTGATTTGCCATAATGATTTTGTAGCCGACATATTGGGTGTTAAATTGCACAGGGAAAACATGTCCACATATGTCATAAGTGCAGGAAAGCAAAGCACACTGATTGACTGCCAGTTAGCTGCACTAAACCTGTGTTGGAATGCAATCTCTCTTAGTTGTTAATTTATTTCAGTAATGCTAATGATCTATTGTTACAATTCCTTTTTCATTTATTTTGTATCTGTACTCTGATACAGATACTAAGTGAGTCCAGAGAAATGTTTGAATCCAGAGAAGTACCTGTCACACCTGATGAGGAGGTGGGAGCAATCAGCGGGGAAGAACCTTTTCCATCTCCCTTGCCCCCGGACTGTGTCTGTAGCTGTGCAGGTGTTTGGACCTGAATTGAGTTCTCCCAGACCATAGGAGCAAAGGTTTGTATGTTCTATTTGGTCTTAAGTAGAGAAGTACATGAAATATTTTGTTTATTTATGTTACGGGTGCAACATTCTAAAAAAAATCATGGTTTGAAACTTGAGTTTCAACGCAGCTTAGGTGGAGTAGTTGAAAACGGATGCACTGAGCATTCAACACAATTCATCTTGAGTATATATATATATATATATATATATATATATATATATATATATATATATATATATATATATATAGATATATATGTTATACTGTATCCTGACATTTCACAGCTTACACAATGTAGCTTCTTTTCCAGGGGGACCCGAGATTCTGGAATGATCCAGTCTTGTAACCTCTAGTTGTTTTTCTTTAAAGCTAATCAGACACAAATGGTGACACATGACAAGGCAGTGCAGTGCGACCTCCTCCCAGCCATGTCTACTCCTCTCCATTCTGAAGATGACCCGAACATCAAACACACACACGATGACAGCAATTACCTTCCAAGTCAGGACTCCATAGAAGAATATTGCCATGAAATGAACGAGAATGAAGAAGATTAGCCTCTAAGGTTTATAAGTTATGCGGATAATATGTGATGATAGTTATTGCAACTTGGAAAGTGGCTGTAAACAAATTATAAGTGCTAATGCTGTTTATAAATTGAGCCATGTAACCTGTGATTCTGTGTTACATTATTTTTTATACAATTCTTTTAATTTCTTTTCTCAGAAACCATCAAGAGTCTGAAGTTAATGTTACTCCGCACATCGCTTGCAAGCAATGACAGCTGATGGAAGGCCACGCTTCTCCTTGACCTTTCCAAAGAGCAAGAAGGGTGGTCATTCAGTACGCAAGGAAAAATGCCCTGCGAGCTACGGTATGCCCCACTAACACTTGTAGCAGAAATCTGAGAACTAAACAGATCAATCTGAGAATGTTATTAGAGAAGTAACGGCTTAAAGACTTTTCTTTTTAAGCAAGCCTATTCTGCCTCCACATGATTTTATCTTTGATCTTGGTTGATATCATTATTGATTTTACTTGATTTTATCACTTGTTTTATTTTTTGTAGCACTTTGAGATTTTTATTAATGAAAAGTGCAGTATAAATTGAATAATTATTATTATTAAACATGGCTGTCTAAAAAAGGTTCAGTCTGGTCCTCTGGACATTCAAAAAATAAAACAAAACAAAGCAAAAAAAATGTAGCAAAGTTTTGCCTTTCGTCCAAAAGACTTCCTCAGTCTGATTTGCTGTATTCATCTCATCTTATAAATTGCACCTTCTCACTGCTCTCAGCTGGTTTCGGCAGTCATCAGCCAACTGGTTGATCCACTGTGAGAAGGTGCTATTTATAAGACTGAGCTGAATACAGCAAGTCAGACTGAGGAAGTCTTTCGGACAAAAGACGAAATGTTTCCCCCTTTTTTTTGCTTTCTTTTGTTTTTTGAATGTTCAGAGGACCAGACTTAACCTTTTTTAGGTTTTTTTTACCTGGATTATTGAGCATGCATCAGGGTAAACATGGCTGTGATAAAAAAAACAACTGCTAATTATGAAATGTTGATTATCTACTAATCACTTGCATTTTTAGGTACAATGTTTTGCAAAAAAATTGCTCAAACAGCTGCTTGGGATGTTTTTAGGGAAATGAATGTGTGCTGTTGTTGTATCAATTTTCTGTCAAACTCAGGTCTTATAGGGTTACTATCCTGAGACATGCATACTGGCAGCCTTCATGGACCCATGTTTCAGAAGGAAGATGAACGTCGATATAAATATCATTAACATAAGATTGAAACAAGACATATATTGTATATATGACATAGGGTAGCATGGTGGCACAACTGGTAGAGCTGCTGCCTCTCAGCAAGAAGGTTGCCGGTTCAAATCCCGGTCCGGGGGCCTTTCTGGGTGGAGTTTGCATGTTCTCCCCGTGCATGCGTGGGTTTCCTCCGGGTACTCCGGTTTCCTCCCACAGACCAAAAACATGCATGTTAGGCTGATTGGTAACTCTAAATGGTCCATAGGTGTGAGTGAGAGAGTGTATGGTTGTTTGTCTCGTATGTCTCTGTGTGGCCCTGTGATGGACTTGCGACCCGTCCAGGGTGTACCCCGCCCCTCGCACTGTGATTGCTGGATATGGGCACCGGCGACCCCCGTGACCCAAAATGGAAGAAACGGGTAAAGATAATGGATGGATGGATATATTGTTAAAAATGTTTTAAGTCATTAGTATTTACCAGTCAACACTTAGTAAATGAGTATTCTGTGACACTGACGGAACCTTTTCTGGACTGTATAACGCATTGGCTTGCATTATTCACTGTAAGTCAGCAGAGTCTATCAGAAAATAAGAAATAGTTAAATACATGTATATATTTGGCTCTGAGAAATTACTACATACTTCCAATACAATGACAAGCTTGTTACATTCAGTTATAGGTGTTCAACAATAGCATAACAGATCAGACATCTCGTAACATCTATTAAACAGTGCAATACTAAAGGAATTAAAATTAAACAGGAATTAATTAATTAATTAATTGTTTAATTTATTAACAATTAAACATTGCATGGTTGATATTGCTGCTGCTTCTATAGAGTGCATGGTCACGTGATTGTGTATGTATTTCCCTTTTTAGAGTACACCACAAGGGTTGTGGACAGGCTCTTCGAAGCATACGCAGACAGTCCAATGGAATTGAAGAGTTCCATACAAGATCTTGTACAGAACGTACCCCCAACACTTGCAGCTGGGATGGAGAGACCCAACATGGCTGATGCAGTTGCAGCTTACTGTTCTCGGTTTCAGCTATAGTCTAACCATTTTTGAATGGCAGTTAGGCAAAAAGAAATGCTGAGTAACAGAAATAAATGAATAGACTGTGGTTGCAGAATTTATTTACACACTAGAAAATTCGTAACAGTTTCTGTATATGAAGCAGTGTTATATATATTGTTTATAGCTCGGGAAGTCGAAAACCAGTGTAAGCATCACTTGGGAAAGTTTGTCTAATCTTCATGACAACACAGGATGGAAGGACAACACGTATATGCTTACCCAAGTAGTGCCAGATCCATCGAACAAACTGCCTGTAAGCTGTGTACAGTATGTAAGAGTGGCACCTGCTGCAGCTCCAAGATGGTCGCCAATCATCCACAGCTGACGGTCATCCACCTGACGAGTTCCACCTCTACTTAAGGCTGCAGTCGAGTTCTACTCTTCGCTGAAGCATTTTATGCCACACATGGTATTTATGCTTCTAGCCAGTTTGTGAGTACATTTGAGAGAAACTTACCCTGTGCTTGTTGTGTTCTCAGCCCTCAGATTCTCCTGGTTCCAGCTCTCTGCTCGTCGTGCTTTGCTCTCCAGCCACTTGCCTGCCTCGCTCGCCCTCTGGGACACCATCTCAAGGACACCATCTCAAGGACTTTAGGACCATCTCAAGGACTTTAGGACACTCTGGAATCATCCTCCTCTTTTCATCCGTAAGGAAACAATAAACAAACAAAGGCAATTACCCTGGAAGAACTTTCTGATCAAACCCATCTGACTGTCCTCTTTTCATCTTCCAGGAAATCCAGAGGACCCTTGTACATTTGTAAATAGATATTCCCCACTGTAAATAAATAAACACTGTTACTTTTCCACCTTTTTGTCTTGTGTCGTTCTGGGTCTCGTTACCAACTGGGTTACCTTTTGAGATCACAACAGTTAATGCTTCAGCTTAAACAAAACCCAGAACGAGACCATGAACGCACAAGCTTCCTCCTCGCAGGCCACAAGCCAGACTTCAGTAGAGGGGATGCTAAAACAAATATTGAGTCAACAACATAAGACCCAAACTGACATGCTTGTACTCGGAGGTATGGTTAACACAATACAGAAGAAACTTGCTATTTTTCCTCCCACAGCTCCTGCTGCCACCTCAGACTCAAACTCACCCAGCACCAGTTCAAGCAATAACTCTCCTTCTCCTCAACAGTTACTGGTTAAACCATCTGAACTCTTCTCAGGAGACCCAGCGTTGTTTGAAGGTTTTCTCCTACAGTGCAAACTCGCCTTCAAAGGAGCTCCTCAACTTTATTCCACGGACATTGCTAAAATAACTTATCTGAACAGCCAGCTTTCAGGTAAATCCCTCCAGTGGGCATCTTCTTACCTCCACAACCATGATTTGGACTTTGTGTCGTTCGACCAGTTTCTGAACGAGTTCCGCAGGATTTTCGACCGGCCGTTGCAACAACCCAATGCAGAGAAGCGTTTGTTGGCATTGCATCAGGGCAGACAACCCGTCTCCGAACACGTTCTGGACTTCCGCATTCTCGCGGCTCAAATGGAGTGGAACGACAGGGCGCTTCAAGGTACATTTCTGAACTCTCTCTCGGATTATGTTAAGGACCAGATTGCAGCAAGAGATGAACCTCCTAATTTCGACGCACTAATAAATTTGGCAATCTCCATTGACGAACGCGTCCGGGAACGTCGCAGAGAACGGGACTACAACTACCAGAGACCCAACACTTCCGGTTTCTCCACATCATCAGGTGGGGAATATAAATTTGGTGCCAAGTCCCGAAGCTCGCTACCGCCGTCTTCTGGAACTCAGTTAGCATTACCTGAACCAGAACCAATGCAGATTGGTAGAACTAAATTGACAGAAAGTGAAAGAATGAGACGTATGAATTCCAACTTATGCATGCATTGTGGAAAGGAGGGACATTATATTGCTTCATGCCCACTTTTGAGAAACGTAAACGCCCGCCAATAGAATGGAAGTTATTGGTGGGCACTTCATCTGTCACTTCCATGCGTAGATTAACTTACCCACTGTCATTAAGTTCAAACAAAATCGTTTTCCTGTGTCAGCATTGATTGACTCTGGTGCTGAACAAAATTTAATCAGTCATGATTTGGTTAAGGAATTTGCTCTCCCCGTTCTGGACATTGACCCAGTTTCTGTTACTGGAGTAACTGGGGAGACTTTGGCACAGATTCGCTTTAAGACTGAAGACATGCATTTAATCACATCTGGTAATCACCATGAATCTGTTAGTTTCTTTGTGTTTGATTCACCCAACACTCAAATGATTTTAGGGTTTCCCTGGTTGCAGAGCCATAATCCCCACATCAATTGGGAGTTTGGTCGAATAGAAAAATGGAGTGACAAGTGTTTGAAGAATTGCCTTCGCTCAGGTATCTCCAACCCTTTAACCAGTAAACAAGAAGCCGAGAACATTGATCTATCCGACATTCCACCTGAGTATCATGATCTGTCTCCAGTGTTCAGTAAGGTGAAGGTTCAATCTCTTCCTCCCCATTGTCCCTATGACTGTGCCATCAACCTTCTTCCTGGAGCTCCTTTGCCATCTAGCCGTTTGTATCACCTCTCGGGTCCTGAACGTGGATCCATGAAATCCTACATCGAGGAGTCTTTGGATTCAGGTATCATCCGCCCATCTACCTCTCCACTAGTGGCAGGCTTTTTTTTGTTGCTAAGAAAGACAAGACTCTACGCCCTTGTATTGACTATCGAGGTTTGAACAGTATTACCGTAAAGAACAAATATCCCTTACCACTACTTGACTCAGTCCATGAGCAATTGCAACCAACCACAATCTTCTCCAAATTGGACCTACGTAATGCTTATCACCTTGTCCGGATCAGAGAGGGTGATGAATGGAAGACAGCTTTTAAGACACCCTTGGGACACTTCGAGTATCTTGTCATGCCTTTTGGCCTTACTAATGCCCCTGCAGTATTTCAAGCATTGGTTAATGATGTTTTGAGAGACTTTATTGGTGATTTTGTGTTTTGTTGATTTTGTTTACTTGGACGATATTCTCATTTATTCCAGGAATGAGAATGAACATGTCACGCATGTCCGGACGGTGCTCCAAAGACTGTATGAGAACCAACTTTTTGTAAAAGGTGAAAAATGTTCATTTCACACTTCTTCTGTTGCATTTTTGGGTTTTGTTTTTGGAGAAGGACACTACAGGGCAGACCCGGAGAAGACTAACGCCAAAAATACACTACACGAGGCTCCGCTCCGCCCCGCTCCGTAGGTCGCAGCTGTGCGAGTCCAATTTCCATTACCTGCGCTCAGCTCAGGTCCGAGTGGATGCGCCGCTCCGAGACGCATGCGCGGGAATTGCGAGATCGCGCGATAAATCAAGTGATAAATAAGTAAGTCAGAACAAAACAATTCACTCGGTGGAAGAAGGAGAACAACAGTAGAGACTGCTGCCTTGATCTTCTCTCGTAAATGAGCTACAGGACATGGTTTGAGCAACAGGAAGTGATGTATTACATTTCAGAATAAAATACTTTATTTATTTCTTGTATTTCTTTTTATTTCTTGTATTGCGTTTGTAGGCGTAGTCATAAATGATAGTTTGACAGCATTTTTGTACAAATAAATCCGTATAGAGCTAGGATTAGTCCGCCCGTGGTGATTTTATTTTGTAAATACGGAAGTTGTGCTCGTTCCTTTTCCTGTTGGTGCGACGTAATCTTCAAAAGTTGACTCCGGCACAGCTCCGGCGTCCGGCAGAAATAGAAAAATTTCTAATTTTGACGGACTGCCGTCCGCTCTCCGCTGCTCGCCGCCGCCGTGCGGAGCCAGTGTAAATTCTGTCATTGATTATAATGGGTGCGTATTTGCTACGGAGGTCGGACCGGAGCGGGGCGGAGCTGCAACGCGTGTAGTGTATTTTTGGCGTAAGGCAGTGGTGGAATGGTCGGTCCCTGAGACCAGGAAACAACTGCAACGGTTCTTGGGTTTTGCAAACTTCTACAGACGTTTTATCAAGGACTACAGTCGCATCGCAGTACCTCTATCACAACTCACATCCACCAAAAGAAATTTCAGATGGACCCCGGAAGCCAACTCTGCTTTCGGTAAGCTAAAACAGCTTTTTTCTTCCATTCCCATCCTCTGTTATCCAGAAAGCACTCGTCAGTTCATCCTTGAGGTAGACGCTTCAGACAATGGGGTAGGAGCTGTTTTGTCACAGAGATCACCTTTGGAAAGCAGAGTGCACCCATGTGCATTTTTCTCTCGCCGTCTGTCCCCAGCTGAACGGAATTATGACGTGGGCAACAGAGAACTACTTGCTGTTAAACTGGCATTAGAGGAATGGCGTCACTGGCTTGAGGGCACTGAGCTACCTTTTCTTATTTGGACTGACCATAAGAACCTCACTTACCTCAGAGACGCTAAACGTCTAAATCCCCGGCAGGCACGCTGGTCACTGTTTTTCAACAGATTCAATTACACATTGACTTTCCGTCCGGGTTCTAAAAATGTTAAACCCGATGCTTTGTCTCGTCAGTTCTCTCCTCCAGATGCTCCAGAAGTTGAAGAGAACATCTTACCCCCGGCTTGCATCATTGGAGCACTCACCTGGCCCATTGCCCAGGAGGTTCGTGATGCCCATCGTTCGGAACCAGACCCTGGCACAGGACCTCCTGGCACGCTCTTCGTTCCCACCGCCATGAGGTCCAAAGTACTTGAATGGGTGCATACGAACAAGCTCTCTTGTCACCCAGGTATTACACGTATGTTATCGTTAACCAAGACTCATTTCTGGTGGTCCACTTTATCCCAAGATGTTAAAGACTTTGTTGCAGCTTGTCCCACATGTGCCAGAAACAAAACCGGTACCCAACCCCCTGCAGGTCTTCTTTGGCCATTGCCCACACCCAGCCGTCCATGGTCCCACATCGCTCTTGATTTCGTCACCGGCCTGCCTCCTTCTGAGGGTAATACCACCATTCTCACAATCATTGACAGGTTTTCTAAAGCAGCCCATTTTGTGCCTCTTCCCAAGTTGCCTTCTGCAATGGAGACTGCTCATCTCCTTGTACTGCACGTTTTTTGTATACACGGTGTCCCTTCCGACGTGGTGTCGGATAGGGGTCCCCAGTTCGTCTCTCAGGTGTGGCGCAGTTTTTGTGGTGCCTTAGGGGCGTCGACCAGTCTCACCTCCGGCTACCACCCGCAGTCCAACGGTCAGGCTGAACGGCAGGAGCTTGAAACCACCCTTTGATGTCTCGTTGAGGGCAATCCCTCTGCCCGGAGTCGACATCTGGTTTGGGTGGAGTATGCTCACAACGCCCATACGTCTGCCGCCACAGGTATGACACCTTTTGAAGCGTCGCTGGGATATTTGCCTCCTTTGTTCCCTAGCCAGGAGTCGGACATAGCAGTGCCGTCAGTGCAGCACCATTTCAGACGATGTCGGCGTATCTGGCGCTAGGCTAAGGCGGCACTCCTCCGCACGGCCACCCAGAATAAGAGGTTTGCGGACCGCCACCGATCTTCTGCGCCCTCCTATCAGGTGGGTCAGAGGGTTTGGCTTTCCACTAGGAACATCGCCCTGAAGGACACCCCAAGAAAGTTGGCACCTCCTTTCATCGGGCCTTGCCCTGTCGTCCGGGTCATCAACCCCTCTGCGGTACGTCTTCAGCTGCCAGCTTCCATGAGGGTTCATCCGACGTTTCACATGTCCCAGGTCAAGCCCATTTCCGTGAGTCCTTTGTCCGCCTGCCAACCTTCCGCCGCCTCCTTGTCTCATCGACAACCATCCGGCCTTCACTGTTCGTGCCATTCTGGATGTGCACCGTCGTGGGAGAGGTTTTCAGTATCTTGTGGACTGGGAGGGTTACGGCCCTGAGGAGCAGTCATGGATCCCTCGCTCTTTTATCCTGGACCCCAGTCTGATCACCGCCTTCTTCAGGGCTCACCCGGAGAAGCGCGTTAGGGCTCCTGGAGGTGCCCCTTGAGGGGGGGTACTGTAAGAGTGGAACATGCTGCAGCCCCAAGATGGCCACCAATCATCCACAGCTGACGGTCATCCACCTGACGAGTTCCACCTCTACATAAGGCTGCAGTCGAGTTCTACTCTTCGCTGAAGCATTTTATGCCACACATGGTATTTATGCTTCTAGCCAGTTTGTGAGTACATTTGAGAGAAACTTACCCTGTGCTTGTTGTGTTCTCAGCCCTCGGATTTTCCTGGTTCCAGCTCTCTGCTCGTTGTGCTTTGTCCTCCAGCCACTTGCCTGCCTCGCTTGCCCTCTGGGACACCATCTCAAGGACTTTAGGACCATCTCAAGGACTTTAGGACACTCTGGAATCATCCTCCTCTTTTCATCCGTAAGGAAACAATAAACAAACAAAGGCAATGACCCTGGAAGAACTTTCTGATCAAACCCATCTGACTGTCCTCTTTTCATCTTCCAGGAAATCCAGAGGACCCTTGTACATTTGTAAATAGATATTCCCCACTGTAAATAAATAAACACTGTTACTTTTGCACCTTTTTGTCTTGTGTCGTTCTGGGTCTCGTTACCAACTGGGTTACCTTTTGAAATCATAACAGTGTATCAATATTTCCTGTACAACACAGAGAGAGATAACTTGAGCTAATGGTACCTTCAAAAGGCAATTATGAAAGAAATCTATATACAACAAATGAAATTAACTTAAAATATGAAATACTTACTCATGCAAAGGCCTGCCCATGCTGCCATGATCCTGTTTGTATGCCAGATATGCTATTTTAAGGGCATATATGTTGAGACAACCTCCAGCAAAACATGGATGTTGCACAATACACTGGTATTGCTCTTCATCAGCTGTCATTGTTTCAAACACACGGCTGATTTTGTGACAGCAGACACACTCCAATTCTTGGTCCATCACAGCGCAGTTACTGCACAGACACCTTGTAAGAAGAAAAAAAAAAAATATGAATACATGTAATTCACAAATAATATATATATATAT
>JBBPBX010034054.1:0-19721 GCA_038048925.1 Garcialebias charrua
GAGAGAAAACAGACTTTGTTTACTGTTTGCTGCACCACAGTGAAGTTAGTTTCAAGTTGGACGTTGGATATTCAAGCTCCGTGTCAGCATGTCTTCAGCGCTGCGTTGCTCCGTCCAACCTCAAACTAACTTTACCGCGAGAGATATATGGATGCTGTTAGAGAGGACATGGATGTAGTTGGAGTGAGGACATAGGATGCAGAGTTTAGATTGGGATGGTTTAGACCTGTCAAGAGGAGGGACCGTGGTTATGTTGGTAGAAGGCTGTTAGAAATACAGTTGCCAGGAAAAAGACAAAGATAAAGGCCAAAGAGGAGATACATGGTCCAACTTTGGTTCAGTATTAGTTCAGGATGTTTGCTGCTGGAAACAACGGGAAGCAGGAGCTCATGTTTTGGACGTAACAAAGAAGAAATATCAGCGGTGACACGTCATGGTACAACTTTCTGCATGTCCCAAAATAACTGCTAGTTTGTTCCACACACTCTGGTGAGTTTTGTTATCTTATTTATAGATAATTATTGTTTGAATTGATTGTTTGAATTTATTTTGTTTTAAGAAGGAAAAAATATGATTTTTTTCATCTGCTACCTTTCATTTTATATCTTGTTTTTTCCCTTTCATATGTCTGTAAATTGTCTTTGTGTTTAAAAAAAACCTCAAAATTTCAAAGGTTCAACTAACATTTTTTATTTTTATTTTATTTATTCATTTTATAATTTTATAATACATTAATGTGTCCTGTTCAGCATTTTTGCCATCTTTTTATTGTCTCACACAAAACACTGTCTAATATCAGACAAGCTCATAACAGAAGCTGTGACCTCAAATTATTAACTGGGGATATTAAATATTTATTATCAATTATCAATTATTATTATTATCAATTATTAATATAATATTAAAGACAGTGTAATAACAAATAATCAGGATTTTTGGTGAGTAAAATGTTGCTATATTCCTAAATAATATTGCAGTTTTATCAGGTTATTTTTGATGCTTTTTTTATGTGTGTCGCGGCTGTACCTGTAGTAGAAGTTTTATAGCCATAAAATAGTTATTGAGGCTTGGTTTGATTCAGACGGAGCACTACTGAAGGCCTAGGTGTGAAATGCACGGCCCGCCACTGCTAAAAATATGGGTAATAAGTGGGTTTTTCCACGGTTTCCATGGTGGCCCTACATGGGTTTGCCCAGATAGGAGTTTAATGGGCCCTGACTGGGCTTTCAATGGGACCCAGATGGTTAACTTACATGAGGCCCATTAAAGACCCACGTGTCTTCTTTACTGATAATTCACCTGGGCCCCAGTCAGGACCCATTAAAATCTATCTGGGCAAACCCATGTGGGGCCACCATGGAAACCGTGGACAAACCCACTTATTACCCATATTTTTAGCCCAGTTGGGACCCAGTTTAGTCCCAGGTAGATATTCTTCAAGGCACACACATGGGTTTTACATGGGTCTCAATTAAGTTAAACATCTGGGTCCCACTGAAAGCCCAGTTAGGGCCCATTAAACTATCTGGGCAAACCCATGTGGGGCCACCATGGAAACCGTGGACAAAACCTTTTGGGACCCATGTTTTTTGCACATATGTATACCATATGGGGCCCACCTGCGCATGCTGGCTAGGATCCTGCACCGAGGGGCAAAGTAGACGGGCAGATTATGCCTGATGCTAAAGATTCCCCTATGAATTGCTTCATTGTCTCCCTCTCGGGGCCCGACAGGTTGTACAATCTACTAGATGGCAGAGGGGCACCGGTAAGGAGATCTATGAGGCAATCATAGGGTCTTTGAGGTAGTAGTGAGATGGCTTTTTGAGTTACTAAAACCTTGGGCAAGGATGTGATAATCGGCGGGCACTTTGGAAAGGTTAATCTCTTCCTTACTGGGGGGTGAGAAGGACCCTGAAGAGATGGCAGAACGTAGGCAATCTACTGAACATGATTCACCCCATCGTTCAATCAGGTTATTTTTCCAATTTATCTGAGGGTTGTGCTTTAACAGCAAAGGATAACCCCAAATCAGCTGTGGCTTTGGGGAGTCAAAAATAAAGAAATCACACCTCTCATGATGGTTACCTGACAGCACCAGCTGAATGTCTCGAGTCCAGTGGGAGATGGAGGATAGTCTGTCCGGTGAGACCTGCGACATTGACAGGTTTATTTAGAGGGAGTATGGGTAACTTGAGAAAATTTACAACATTCAATGAAATCAAATTTTGTTCAGCTCCAGAGTCAATTAAAGCCTAAGTGGAAAAATTATTCTAATCAAAATGAACTGTTACAGGGAGACATACGTTGTTTTCAGGAGTTGAAGTTAAAGTACCCACCCATATCTCCTGATCTATAGGTGGTTCTGTCCTTTTAAACGGAGCTGACAGTCTCTCACAAAGTGACCACTCTTTCCACAATAAAGACATTCATTAGCAGATAATCTGCATTGTTTTTCCTCGGGGAAAGTTTTGCCCGACCCACCTACATAGGTTCCGGTTCGGGGAAGACTGGTGTTGGGGAACTACTTCCGGTTGAGGGACAATCCCAAGATTTATAGTCCCGTTCTAATTTACGTTCTTTATTTCTAGTGTTAATACGAATGGCGAGATTGATTAGGTCTTCTAAATCCTGGGGAGGTTCATGAGTGGCGACTTGGTCTTTAATGTTGTCATTAAGCGCGTTCCGAAAAGCGCTTTTTAGTGCGATCTCTCCCCATCCTGACTCTTCCGCGATCACCTGGAAACGGATGGAGAACTCAGTGACTGATCTTGAACCTTGTCTAATGGTGAATAATTTTTGTTGCGGCTCCTCTTGTAGCAGATGGTGATCGAAAACTAACTTAAAGTCTCTTATGAAGGATGAAAAGGACAGGGAGGTTAAGAGCGGGAGCAAAGGTGAGCCGTGGCCCATTGAAGAGCTTCGCCCTTAAGGGCAGTGACAATATAGGAGATACGGGATGAGTCAGTGGCGTACCTGATGGGTGCTTCATTGAATGCCAGTTCACATTGGAGGAGGAAACCACCCACCAGCTTGGAATCTCCTCCAAAGAGTTTGGTGGGTCTGACATCAGGTTCGTGTTTAGAAGTTGATGCTGGGACTGGAGTAGGTTCATGAGGACAGGGTGGTTCAGGGCATCTGGTAGACATGGAGGCAACTTGTTGTCCGAGAGTGTGTATCATGCCACCAAGTTCGCTCTGTTGGGTAAGGATTTTAGTTAGAGTCTGTTCATTACATTCACTTCGAGCTCTAAGAGCTGATATTGCTTGGTCCCTCTGGCTGTCTTTGGTCTGGCCTAGAGGGTCTGTTGGGCTCGAACATTATAACCTGGTGTTTGCTAAATATGACCACAAATGGCAGACCAAAGAACACGAGGACAAGCGAGTACAAAAGTGATTGTTTATTTACAGTGCAAGAACTGGAGTTGGCTGTGGGGAGAGAAGAGGAGAGGTGGTGAACATCCTGAGATCCAGATGATTCTTTTATAACAATTGTGCTAATAGTAGTGTTTGTCCTTACTGTAGAATGTGTTTGCAGGTGGCGTCGGATAATGGGTTCACAGAGGGCGAGGTCCAGAGAAGACGGCGGGTCCAGTGGGCAAGTACAGATTGAAGTTAAAGAGTGGTGAAGATGTCCAGAATGAAGTCCTTTAGTTATGGATTCAGTGTGCAGGGTTGGCAACCAGACGCAGCCTAGGAGACGAGTGAGCGAGCAGGACTGGACAGGAGCTGAACAAACGGGCAAAGGCAAACAGGTTAGTGCAGACGAGTCAAAACTAGGAATCAGAGGCTGTGACAATATTACCCAAGGTAATCAATGTTCGAGCGTCGGCTGAACGTCTGGTTGTGGTTTAAGTAGAGCAGGAGGTGAAGGTCTAGAAGGCAGGTGTAGCTAATCAAATGATTAACTGCTGAGTGAGGTTGCTGGAGGAGAAGGCAGAACTCCAACACCTAGATGTTTCTGAATGCAAACATGAGGCAAAGCAGGCAGATGCAACCTAGTTGCTTCCAAAATGCAAACATCGGGCGAAGCAAGCAGATGTACTCTAGCTGTGCCTAGATGCAACGTCAAGCAAAGCAAACAGATGAACCCCAGCTGCTCCCAAATGCAGATGCCGGGCAAAGGGGACAGATGCACCCCAGTTGTTTTCAAATGCCAACATCAGGCAGAAAGGACAGACGTACCCCAGCTGATTCCAAACTAGGATAAAAATTAAAAGCAATGTGATATATTTGTAGAATAAAGCTCCACCAGGTCCAGGCTCCCTGTGAACATGACTGGTAGGACCAGTGGCGGTCCTAGCCTATTTGGCGCACTGGGCGCAAAGATGGCCTCCTTTACTCCTCTCTCAAACCATTGTTCCTCTCTATCAAGGAGGAAAGATGACTATGTTTGTCACAGCTCCTCAGACTGAAGTAGTATTTTTGATACAAAAAAGAATATGTCCAGAGGACTACATTTATTGAGCCTGCATCAGGACAATAATCTGTAAAGCTTTGACACATTTTATATGGAAAACACATTTTGACTTAACCAATTATTATATTTTCAATGGCAAAATATGCAGGTTTATTTCACATTACGTTCATACTACTGTATTCCCTTTCATTGCTTTATGTATTTACTATCTTACTTTTAATGATAAAAATATAACGAGTCATTACTGTCATTTAGAAAGTGTTTATATTGGAACTAATGCTTGTTTGTTCACACAGAGTTACAACAGCTCACCTGTTCCTTCATACTGACAGGAACAATCCCCTCATCACTCCTGGCTCTGCTCCTGACACTAAATCATTTTTAAAATTGTCATAACTCAACACAAATATCCCTTTTTTACAAATCCTTATGATCAATTCAGGCCAGTTTCATTAAAGGATTGAATCATCTAACATCTCAGGGCACTTTTCATATAGAGCAGGTCTTCAACAGACTCATGTAATATTATTTAAATGAGATAACAGTATGTTATGTCACAATGCCACACACCACATAATTCATTGACTTGATAATTAACTTGAACAGTGTTTTGCAGGCAAAGTTCAACATCATCATGTCTTACCTGTTTGATCTCTCTCACTTACAAACTGCAGCTGTTTGAATGAAAAATGTGTCAATGTTTGTACATTTAGCTGCGTCTGTTTCCAGAGCCTTTCTCTTTTTAATCCTTCTCTTCTCTGCACCACCCTTGCTTTTTCTCCCTTCAATCTTTCCACTGACCACACTTACGTGTCACCTCCGGGCACGTAACAAAAACTAAACAAAAAGTGGAGGTGGGGCGGCCCCCGTAGCTGCTGCGGTGATAAACTGATGACATGGGAATAAATGAAGGGCGGGGCGACCCAGGAGCAGTGCGGTAATGGTGTTCTGTGTTATATGTTGTTAAAAACAAAAGTTGTAAAAGATTTTAAAAAAAAAGAGGAGCGGCGTCTCCTCTTCTTCTTCTTTTCTCTTTTTCCAAAACTGCGCAATGCTATACCGCCCCCTGCTGGAAGCCGCCCTGTGCAGCCGCACAGTTCGCCTGTAGGAGGAACCGCCACTGGGTAGGACCTTCTCCTGTTATCATAATAACACCAAAGAGAAATGTTGTCAATGAAGATGAACTGAAAGATGTAAAGAAGTCTCATAACTTCTTGTCTGAAGAAATAAAAACATCTGGAAACAGCAAAAAGTGATTCTGGAGTTAATGAGGGAGAGAAAATACCATAAAAGACAAAATGATGAAAAAGATAAAATGATAGTTCTGTTAGAATGCTGAGTTTGTGACTTGGAACAATACTCCAGAATGAATGAAGTGTCAGTAAGTGGACTGGACACCACTCATTGATCAGATGCAGATGTTACTGCAGAAAGCAGGAAACCTCTGGAGCATGAATTACTCTCCCTAGAACAACAAGTAACTGTCTTTTATGAAAACAAGGACATACTGTACATTTAGAGAGCAACAGGGTTGAAGTCTGTCACCTTCTCTGATGAAAAAACAAAAATGATAAACATGTTGTTATTTTTCACTTTATTAACAGAAAACAAATGAAGCAATTACTTAAACACGGACAAAAGCTGAAAAAAAAACCTAATGTCTTTGTTAAGGAAAACCCAATGAAGAAAAATGCAGACATTGCAAGACAGGCAAAACTATTGAGAAATCAGAAAAAATCTCAGTCCACGTATGTGAGAGTAATGTATTAATAATATAATAAATAAAACAAGTGCTATGTGTTGTCATAATTGTACGTTCCCATAAAATGGTGAAATTGGCTCTCTGTATATCCATCTCACCTGGGATACACTCAGGGGGAGCAATGGGCAGCTATGGAGGCGCCCGGGGGGCAATTGGGGATTTGGTATCTTGCTCAGTGACACCACGGCATGTAGAAATGGCTGGGAATCGAGTCTGGTGCTAAATCGAGCACAGACTGGGCGGAATGTCCACTAAAGCCCACTGACACCAACAGGATCTGCTGTTTGCACTCCATTGAGTGTACCAGCAGAACGTGCATGGCAGACAGAAAACAGACAGAAAACAGAGCCTGGTGGCCCAAACAATTGTTGTTTATCTGAATTTAGCCTCCCTCCTTCTCTTTTTTCTCATCTGTCTGTATGTTGATCAGTTCTCTCTTGTAAATTAGTCTTCGAGGCTCAGGGGGAACTAACCTGTATAAATAAAGGTCTAATAATAATAATAATACAGGCTAGTTTCATTGAACTACGAGGACTCGTTTACAATAGAGACCTGTTCCAGACAGGATACTGTATTTATTTATCTAACAGTCTTGTGGATTTGTGACAGTTTTATTTTAGAACTAATATAAGATGAATGTGAGATATTGAAAACAAGATAGATCCTGAACATAAGGTATAAAATAATATGGAGATTTACTGTTGCTACTATTACAATGAGCAACAGTTCAATGGTAAATGGACTGCACTTATATAGCGTCTTTCTATCTTATCGAGATTCTCAAAGCTCTTTAAACTTTAATCTGTGTCCTCATCTACCCATTCAAACATCACTCCACTAGATCTATACACAGATTAATGAGTGTTTTATCACATTCATACACTGATGGGACACATCAGAGGCAATGAAGGATTCAGTGTCTGGCCCAGGGACACGTCGACAGGTGACTGCTGGTGGAATCGAACCCCCAACTCTTGCACTGGAGGACGACTGCTCTAGCCACTCCGCCACAGTTGCCCCTAAATGACACACTCAATAATATTTATGGAATTTCACTAATACACTTTAATAACAGAAGTCTATTATATTAATTTTCAGAACATAAATGAGTATTTGGCACAATTTAGAAAGCAATTTAATATCATAGAAATCTCTGAAACAAATCGGTGTGTCGTTAACACCACCTACTTAGAACCTTGTCACCCATTAAATGTCTGTTATTAGTTGTTGTATATTTTCTCTTTTTTGGTCATAACATCTAGTTTTTGTTATCTTGTGAATCTTGAGTCTTTCCTTCTTGTGTTCTTCTCTCCTGGTGTTCATTTGTGCCATTATTCATCTGCCCTCAGTTAGCTGTCAGTTCCTCTGTGTTTGTTCTATCAGCCTGTCATTCTCACCTGTTCTTATTCATTAATCAACTCAGGAGCCTCCACTTTCACAACCACCTCTGCCTTTTGTATTCAGTCTGTTTCAACACTCCCATGTTCAACATAATACATGTTAGGTGTTGTCTGGTTCTTCTTGTGTTCTTGGATTTAACATGAGGTAAGTAACCAGTAAGTACAGAATATACATCTGGAGCTAATCCTTCCACAAACCCGACAATTTTTAACTACAAGAAGTGAAATAATGATCTGTGGCAGCCAAAACACAAGCTGATATCCAAAAAAGGTGAAATAATTTGCACAAGCCTTTAATAATTATTTATCAGAAAATTTCGGATTTTTTTGTATGTATGTGTTTTATAGCCTGTTAGCAAATAGCTCATAACATTGGTGAATAGACTTTACATAAACTCTCTGAAAAGTAATCATTGGGTGTACATATTAGATGGATTAACAGTTGAAGACAACTCTGATACAAATGGTGGCCACATCATGTTTCTCTTTGGCATTAACTGTTGGCATCAACTCATTTGACTTTTTGCAAGTTATCTTATGAACTGCTTAGTAAAACTTTTAGAAATGTAAGGTCCTACATCTAAACTTTTTACTACTTGAGTCAAGTCAAATCAAGATAGCTACCACAACTAATTTACCTTAGTCAGCACAAAAATGTATTAACTCAGTTATTTTGCTGAACATGAGTTCCTGTAAATCTGCTGCAGTTTCATCAAGTCATTCACTAAGTGCCTACACCTCACTCAAGATCTCTCAGTATCTCACCAGATTATGCCAAATGTCATTTAGAAAGTTTGACCAAAACAGCTTTAACTTTATTTATATTTTTGCATGTACTGGTAAATATTTTATCTCATATCATGAAATCTTAGGTGGTGGTTGAAATGCATTCCTTTAAGGATTTAAAGGTAACTAGGTAAAAAAAAAAAAAAAATCAAACAAATTTAAAAAATAGCTGGCTTTTAATGAAAACAGATTTTACTTTAAGTGCACCTCTGCAGATGATTTGTCAGGGTTTGTTAAATGTTGCACAGATAAGGCAGTTGAATGTAAAAAAAAATCTATATTGATCCTGTCAACATTAAATGAACACTGAGAGAAAAACAGAAAAAGAAAACAGTTCTCACCTTGAGCCTGTCCACAGAAAAGAGTACTGAGTACTAAAATAAAGAACAAAACCTCATCAGAGTTTATCAAACTTACAGACACAATCATAGAAAACTGATGCATTTAAAAAAACACTTTAAAAACTGTCTTAAAAACAGCTAATAATAAATTCATCAAATACATATAATGTAAAAAATAAAACACTGAAAAACATATATTAAAACTGAAATAATAATCATGCACTTTGCTTTCTCAACTCTAAATATTCCAGCTGCTTATAGGGCACCAAGTTGAAAAATAAAACTAAATAAAGTTAATAATTTACTTACAGAAAAGTCCCAGCATGCAGAGCAAAGTGTGTCCCATCCTCACATCCAGATCTACTTCACAACTGATCAGAAAATATTTTACTTTGCTTGAACTGGAATCATTAAGAAGTAGAAGTTACATCTAATTCAAGAATGACATCAGCGTTGTTTCAGACTTCTTGTTCTGAGTACAGCCTGTTGGTGTTTCCTCCTCCTTCATATAATGTTCACACAGCAGCAGAGCTTTGACCACAACATGACTTGATTTCCTGTTCATTTGAACTGATTTTTTGTCAAATGTTTTGTACCTGGTTTAAAAATGTTAGTTTTCAGAATAACAGATGAAGAGGATCTAAGTGCATTCATGTAGTTGTGTTAAGCATCCATCCATTTTCCTTTCTGGGTTGCAGGGAGCTGGTACCTAGATCAACAGTCTCTGTGTGAGAGGCAGGGGACACCATGGACATGTCTCAAGTCCATCACAGAGACAAACAAGACCGACAACCATTCACACACTCAAACACCCACACAAAGATAGTTTTAGAGATTTCCTTGTTACAAATTGCCACGTTTATTTCTGAGAATTTGTGTTTCTGTCAATCAGTTTTGTAGATTAGATATATCTGAGATTACGGTGGCCAACGGGTGCAAACGAACTAGGGCTGAAACAACGAATCGATAAAATCGATAAAAATCGATTTTTAAAAGTGTTGGCAACGAATTTCATCATCGATTCGTTGTGTCGCGCGATTATGCATCTTTCACGGCGCCGCG
The DNA here is from genome assembly GCA_038048925.1 of Garcialebias charrua. NCBI lineage: Eukaryota > Metazoa > Chordata > Actinopteri > Cyprinodontiformes > Rivulidae > Garcialebias > Garcialebias charrua. The sequence goes on from JBBPBX010034054.1 coordinate 9,771, forward strand.
GAGCTGTTTTGTTCACCGGTGAAGCTTTTGTCAAAGCTGGCTGAGCCTGGCTGAATAAAGTTTGAAAAAAAAAAAAAAACTGCAGCGTCAGCGTGCTGCGCCTGCGCGTGTGTGTGGCTTCTGAACTGAGCGAGGAGGGAGGAGGAAACAGCAGAGACTGTTTTCAAAGTCTATTTTACAATGACCGACGCGACGCAGAGAAAACTGTAAATAAGTCCTACAACGTGTGGGAGCACCTGACGCTTCACAAAGATAAAAAAAGCTTTAAAAAGTGACGACGCGACACGAGATAACCACGCAGATGAAATGTAAACATGACGGGCTTCACCACCGTGTGAATGAAGGAAGAGCAGCAGGTAATTCAAAACATATTTGTTCTGTTTCAAAGAGAGAAAACGTGATATCAGTGTCTCTGGCAGCTGAAGCTGCTTGTTTCTTAGCTGTGACAGAGAATGTGTGTGTTTTTATTTTTAATGTAACGAAACAAGCAGTGTTTAAATGTGTTTTATAAATAAATCTAACACAAAGATGGTGATAATTTAATGATTTAGCTTCAACTTTTAATTTGCTGGCAAAGTCTGAAGTCACTGCATTGTATGGAAGGATGAATTGCATTTAAACAGGAATTACAGTAATTTATTCATCTACTCAAGTGTGTGTAATTAGTATTTTATATTTGTGTGTGTGTGTGTGTGTGTGTGTGTGTGTGTGTGTGTGTGTGTGTGTGTGTGTGTGTGTGTGTGTGTGTGTGCTTGTGTGTTTAACCAAGTGAAACAAGGCATTTCTTGAGTTACTGTAAATTATGATATAATACATATAAACTCTCTCTCATTCCAGAAAACAACAATGACAGCCTTCATGATGGACAGACATCATGCACACCACCACAGCAAGCAGCAGAGACTGAAAGATCCTTACATGAACGTCACTGACATGAGGCCTCTGTCGATGGTTGAAGACGAAGACTTCACTTTTAACCCAGGTTACAATGATCCACACTTGTAATGGTAAATGGACTGTACTGTACTTATATAGCACCTTTCTATCTAATTGATACTCAAAGTGCTTTACATTGTTTATAGTAGTGTAAAGCACTACATGTCCTCATTTACCCATTCATACAGCACTCTACTAGATTACAAAGAACAAATCATTCTAAAGAGACAAATCCGAGCTTTAGCTCACATTCATACACCAATGGGGCACAAACATGGGGTTCAGTGTCTTGCCCATGGACACTTAGGCATGTGACTGCTGGTGGATTCCAACCCCCAACTCTTGCATTGGAGGACGACTGCTCTAACAACTCAGCCACAGCTGCCCCATCCAGGTTAAAACAATCCACACCTTTAATCCAGGTTACACTTGTCCCTCAAAAACACATTTTACAAAGTAGCTACATTTTGTGCAGGTATAAATAATACATTTGTATATATGTTTGTGTACATTTATTTTTTATTGAAGCTGACTAACTTTATTTTTTAATTATTCAATATTTTACTAACAGAATAGTCAAGTAGCAACCTGTTTTTTGTGCGATTTGATATGTCAGTCAAATTTTGGAATAAAGAGGTGATAATTAAAACTTGTTTCCTTTTTTTTTTTTTTTTGCCGATTCATCGATGAATCGAAAAAATAATCGGCCGATTAATCGATTATTGAAATAATCGTTAGTTGCAGCCCTAAAACGAACAGCAAACGGCAAAGCGCATAGCAAACACATGTATGACGCAAACTCAAAAACACACAAACACAAAAACAAATGCAAACACTAAAAAACAAATGCAAACACAAAAAGCAAATGCAAACACAAAAAACACACGCAAACACAAATAACACACGCAAACTCAAAAACACGCAAACACAAAAAGCAAATGCAAACACAAAAAGCAGCTGCAAAACAGTGAAACAGCTGCAAACTCGCTTCACAAAAACGGAAGTGCTCCAGACCACTAGGGGCAGTCGAACAAAGAGGCCTTGGCGCAGCGTATCTGTACTTCTGGGTCGATTCTCCCTCGGGAGATCTGAAACTTCACGGAATTTCATTCATTCACCTTTATTTATAGAGGTTAAATTACAAGATATAGCGCAAGGTAAGGTTAGAAAAATCTGTATTTATGTGTTCGTTAGTTGTGGTAACGTTATCATTGCAGCAACTTTAGCCACAGTAGCTAACGCTGACTGTCAGTGCTGTAACGCTTAAAGGTTTACTTTCTATATTTACGTTAATAAAAACAGTATTTATGTGTTAGTTGGCTGTGGTAACGTTATCCATCATTATCAATTTACTATTCTGTATCTGTGTAAGGAAACTGGAGGTTATGCACCATAACCAATGTTCCCTGAAGGAAGGGAACAAGGTGCAACAGATAGTATGGGAATTGCGCCCCCGCGCATTTCACCTGAAGCATTACAATCATGTATTTTAAGACAAGTGAGCGTCCAGCGTTACCCGGGGGCCCCGCCCCCCTGGTATAAAGGATGCTGCATGCCTCACGTTTGTCCTCTGCACGCACTTCCCCGAGCTTGGGCATTAGAGGGGCCAACATGTGTTGCACCTTGTTCCCTTCCTTCAGGGAACATTGGTTATGGTGCATAACCTCCAGTTCCCTATCAGTCAGTCCACTGCGGTTCAACAGATAGTATGGGAACTTACAATCACGTCCTGGAACTTACAATCACGCCCTGGAAATGCATGCTTTTGCGGACTTTAGCCTAAACAGACAGGCAGTCTAACACGTTCAAATCACATGTTGTAACATCCAGGCTGTAGTGTTTAATAAACGTGTTAGGAGATGCTCAATTAGCAGTTGCACAGATGTCTGCTACTGAAACACCTCTAAATAGGGCCTAGGAAGTGGCTAGGCCTCGAGTTGAGTGAGCATGTACCCCACTGGGTACTTGTTGACCTTTGCTGCTGTATGCTCTAGAAATGGCCTCTGTCACCCAGTGGGAGAGGCGCTGTTTTGACAAGGCTGCTACAAGCTTAGCAAAGCATACGAACAGCTGGTTTTTTTTGCGCCAACTGCTAGTTCTCTCCATATACTGTAAATGCTCAAGGCCTGCACAGGGCAGAGCGCATTTAAACGCCTCTGTTCTGCATTCAGAACAGGAGGAGGAGGAAAGGCTGACAGTTTAAAGCCCAGACTTTTGTAGTTTAAAGTTGGGACTTTAGGTACATATGTAACGTTTGGGCGCAGGGTGACCTTTGACCCATCCTGAGCAAACTGAGTGCACAAGTGATGCACTGAAAGTGCATGCAGTTCTCCAACACGCTTAACTGAACACAGAGCTAAGAGCAGGACAGTCATGTAAGACAGCAAATCCATCTTAATGATTTGCAGGGGCTCAAATGGTGGTATGCAGAGGGCATCCAGCATGAGAGTCAGGTCCCACTATGGGGCTAAAACTCTGCTCGGAGACCATTTTCTCAACACGCCCTTCATGAACCAGATCAAGAGAGGGTGGGCACCGGGAGATTTACCTCCCCCATCCCTCATGGCACGCTGAAACAGCGGATAAAAAGAATTTAATAGTGGAAAAGGAGCGGCACTTCTCCAGCAGGCCTTGTAGAAAAGTGAGAAGCTGGGCTATATTACAGGAATATGGAATAATATTCCATTCTAGACACCAGATCTCAAAAACACGTCATTTACGTGCATAAAACATTTGTGTTAACTCTGCACGTGCACCCTGTATTGTATTTACCACATTAATGGGTAGACCAGAGGCTAACAGCCTGTTCCTTTCAGGGACCAGACCCATAACTGGAGGTTATGCACCATAACCAATGTTCACTGAAGGAAGGGAACAAGGTGCAACATATGACTATGAGAATTGCGCCCCCGTGCGGTTCACCTGAAGCAATACAATCACGCCTTTTAAGGCAAGTGTGCGTCAGCAAGGAGGCCTCACCCACTTTGCATAAAAGGTGCTTACGACACACGTTCATTTTCTACATGCACTTCACCGAGCTTGGGCATTGGAGGGGCAAACATGTGTTGCACCTTGTTCACTTCCTTCAAGGAACATTGGTTATGGTGCATAACCTCCAGTTCCCTTATCAGTCAGTCCACTGCGGTGTAACATATGACTATGGGAACATAATTCAATCACGCCCTGGAAATGCTCTTGAAATGCATGCTTATGTGAACTTTTGCCTTAGACTACAGGCGTCAGCTGCTCATTTCTCTGTGGTAGAAAGAACAGCATGAGTTACATCATGTGCTATGACATCTAGGCTATAGTGTTTCACAAATGTGTTTGATGACGTGGGTGGAAAAAGGTGAAACACTCACACCTGCCTCCACCCTCATTCACCCCACTCTGGGCCCCTGAGTGAGACCCTTAACCCCCATCTTCTGCTCCCTAACAGGTCTCTCTTGAAAATGAGTTCTTGTGGCTCAATGAGACTACCTGGATAAATAAAGGGTAAATGAAATTTAAAAAAAATGATGATGACAGTTAGCAGCTACACAGATATCTGCTACTGGAACACCTCTGAATAAGGCCCAGGAAGTGGCTATGCCTCTAGTTGAGTGAGCATGTACCCTACTGGGTACCTGCTGACCTTTACTGTTGTATACCCTTTTTATGGCTTCAGTCACCTAGTGTAAGAGGCACTACTTAGACAGGCCCTGCCTGCGGCAGGATTAGCAAAGCGAGGCTAGCCTGTATAAATAAAGGTTGAATGAATGAATGAATATGAACAGCTGGTTTGTTTTTCGCCAACTACCAGTCCTCTCCATGTACACACTCAGGGCCCTGAAGCTAGATTCATACTTGACGCGTCGCGCAACGCGTGAGGGTGCGCGTTCCAAAAGTGATGCAATTTCACAGTCCCCTCCCCTGCGCGTTGGCCCCGCGCAGGGGATTAGCGCGTGCCATGCACCTCTGAATTTTTGAAACTCCACAAGCCCTGCGCACGCGCGGTGGACGCTACGATTTGATTGACAGGTCCTCACCGACAGCCTTCACCCTCTTCATGCCGTAGCCTGCAACTGTTTGCGCCACTGTGGTTGTGGAGACGGAGTCGCGACGCATGGAGGAATGTTTTGTGACACAAAATGTATTAAATTATCCTTCATTCCTGATCTGGAGTCGGACTTTTCTTTTGTTTTTTCGCCAAAAGTCACGTGATCACTTTCTCCTCCGCTGACTCCATGCATTAAAACCACAAATAAAGACAACAGTTCAGCACGCGAGCGGAAAGCTATTTGTTTTTGTTGTGTGATTTCAAACAGTTCTTCTTCTACGGTAGATTTCTTCTTCTACACCTTTCTTACAACATATGCACAGGTTTTAGAGGGTACTGCCTCCTGCTGGTCTGTAAAAGAACAGCACTTTGCCATGCTCCGCCGTGCGTCAACCATAAACACAGAGGTGAAACTGTAAACGCATTTCGTCGCACGGCACAGTGCACGCGCAGCGCGCGCGCTCCAGCCTGCGGACCAAAGCGTGAGTCTAACTCAGCCTTGACAGGGCAGAGCGCGTTCAAACACCTCTGTTCTGCAGTCAGAACCGAGGGAGGAGGAAAAGTTGACAGTTCGAAGTCCAGACTTCTGGGATTTGGAGTCAGGACTTTTGGTACATATGCGGGGTTTGGACGCAGGTTGACTTTTGACCCGTCTGGGGCAAATCTGGTACACATTGGATGTACCGATAATGTGTGAAGGTTCCCCACGCGCTTTGCTGAGCACAGAGCTAAGTGTAATGTAGTCTTATAAGATAACAAGTCTATCTTAATGCTGCTAAGAGGCTCAAATGGAGGTTCACACAGTGCATCCAGCACTAAGTGCAGGTCCCACTGAGGGGCCAGAGTCCTGCTCGGGGGCCTCTTCCTTAGCACACCCCTCATGAACCGTATCATGAGGGGGTTGGCACCAGGTGATCTACCTCCCCAGCCTTCGTGGCACGCCAAGATGGCTGACAAGAAGACCTTTATGGTGGAAAAGGAGTGCCCCTTCTCCAGCAGGTCCTGCAGAAAAGTGAGGAGCTAGGCCAAGTCACAGGAATATGGAGTAATATTCCTTTCTAGAAACCAGCTCTCAAAAACATGTCACTTATGAGCATAGAGCATCTGTGTAAACTGTGCTCTTGCTCCCTGTATTGTGTTTACCACATTACTGGGCAGACCGGAAACCACTAACCGGTCCCTCGGCCAGACCCAGAGCTGCCACAGCTCTGGGCGTGGATGGAGGATCTGCCCGTGGGCCTGTGTCAGCAAGTCCCTGTGGAAGGGCAGTTGCTAAGGTGTTCCTGCCAGGAGTGAGATCACTTCTGTAAACCATGCTTTCTTTGGCCACCTGGGGGCTACCAATATTAGAGAGAGAGCTCCCTTGCCTACACGCTCCAACATCGCCTGAATTAGAGGGACGGAGGAAACGCATAATACCGTCTCCCTGCTAGCCAGCTGTACGTTAAGGCATCCTTTCCCAATGGTGCGTTCACATCCCATATGGGGTGGTACAGAGCACAGTGAGTGTTGTCTCTGCAAGCGAACAGATCTACGTCTGCCCTCCCATATCGTGTCCAGATCTGGTCCATGATACATGGGTTCAGGCACCATTTTGAGGGGAGGGGGGCCCCCCTTGACAGGGTGTCTGCCCGTGGTTTAGCTCCCCTGGCACGTGAGTTGCCCTCAGTGACATAATCTGGAATCTGTACCATGTGAGCAACTTTTGTGTCAGCATCAGGAGGGGTTGGGACCGTGTCCCTCCTTCCCTGTTGATGTAGGCCACAGTGCACCTGTTGTCTGATTTTATCAGGATGTACTGGTGTTTGATCAGGCCTTTCCTGTAAAAATGTTTCAGTGAGAGAAACATTGTTGAGAGCTCCAGGACATTTATGTAGAGCCGGGCTTCCTGCTGGGTCCAGACCTCACGGGCGAACTGGTTCCTGCAGAGCACCCCCACCCTATGTTGGATGCATCTGTCATCACGAGGACCTGGGACAATACCCGGCCCAGCGTGACTCCTGTGCTGAACACTGTGGGGTTCTTCCATGGCTGCAAGGCCTCCATACACTCTGAGCTAACTTTCAACCCCCTCGTTTGTTGAGGGGGGGCGAGCTCCAGCTGCTTGTTGACCCAAATCTGTAAAGGGCACATATTTAATAGGGCCAGAGGAATGCAAACGATTCCTGCTGCCAGTAAGCCCAACAAACGTTGGCAAAGTTTGAGAGGCACCGTTTTGCGGAGCTGAAAACGTGCTAGGCAGAGCTGAAGGGTTGTCACCCGTGCCTCTGAGATCCTCGCCCTGTACAGAATGGAGTTTAATTCTACTCTCAGAAAAACAGTAATCTGAGATGGAGACAAACTGCTTTTCTCTAGGTTTATGACAAAACCCAGTGATTTCAGGTGAGACATCGGCATGTCTGTGTGTGTCCTTGCCTGAATTCTTCTGTCCCCTAGGATCAACAAGTCGTCCAGATAATTCAACACCCTCAGGCCCTGGCTCCTCATAGGGTTATGTATTTACATTATGGCAAAGACTGTCTTTCAGCACAGAAGATCAACATCATCAGGTCAAGACTCTGCGGTCCACACTCATCTCCAGGCCAGTGGTCACTCTTTCAGGCATGAAGATGTTCACATCCTTGATAGAGAGGAACAATGGTTTGAGAGAGGCGTAAAGGAGGCCATCTTTGTGAAAAGAAACCGTCCATCATTAAACAGAGCTGGAGGCCTCCGGGTTCAACTATCCCCCTCTTACAATGTTGTTATTGCTAGTATCACTCAGCCCTCTGTGAATAGCAAACAACCAGGGTGCTAACGAACCATCGTCAGGCTGATGGTCCTCCTTGATCATGTGAGCAGCTGGGTTTCGGTTGTCATCAGCAAACTGGTTGATCCACTGTGAGAGGGTGCTATTTATAAGACTGAGATGAATACAGCAGCTCAGACTGAGGAAGTCTATCGTTCAAAAGACGAAACATTTCTACAGTTTTTTTGCTTTGTTTTGTTTTGTTTTTTGAATGTCCAAAGGACCAGACTTAACTTTTTTAGATTTTTTCTACCTGGATTATTGAGCATGCATCAGGGTATTAAACTAATAATCATTCTCGGAGTAGTGAGACTGAGGAATGAAGACTCAACTCTCTGAAGGTAAAAGATAAGTGATTTATTTACAAAGTGATTGTGCTCAGGGAAGTGTCCGGGAGTTTTGGGTCAAAGGTTATGGATGTTTTTATTAATATCCTCCCTCCAAGATGGCCTCTAATTGCCATCAGCTGTTGGTCATCTACCTGATGAGGTCCAGCTCTACTTAAGGTTGCGGTCGAGTGTCACTCTTTGCTGGACCATTAATTACTCTCATAGTATTTATGTCTTAGGCCAAGAAATAGATTGATAAACTGAAATACATACTTACATTTTTTTTTTGTCTACAGTCATCCTGCCTCCTTGGTTCCTATCCAGTTCTGGTTCTGCCTTGGTCTTGTTCCTCATGCCTTGCCTACCATCCACTTGCCTGAGTTGTCCGTCCTGCCTGGTCATTCATCTCTGGAGCCCTTCTTGGATCAAGCCTTGTGCCACATACAGTTCCTCTATCCAGACCCACCTGACTTTGTTCTTCCTCTTCAGGGGCTCCACAAGATCAAGTGGAGATATTCTCACTGTAAATAATAAAAGCTATTAACTTTTCTAATCCTAAGTCTTGTCTTGTAACAATCTGGTTTCCTCGAGTCATAATGGCAAGTAAAAGTGCAGATTAAAAATGTTCACCTGCTGTGAGCGTGGTTCTTTTGAGTAAGTAAGAGATGATGGAGTGTGGCAGGATGAACAAAAGAAGATTTTTAGTTGCCATCATCTGATGGTTGTAGATGAGGGGTTCCAGAACTGATGAGCTCAAGGGTTCCTAAAAAGTGCTTGGAGTAGAGAGACACAAGGAGGCAAAGTTCCTCAGGAGGATAGGACTCAAGGATCAAGGACAGGAGCAGGAGGGACTCTCTAGGAGACAAGGAGGCAGATATATGTAGTACTTTCAACATATATTGTAATGATTGAGGGATTGAGTTTCACAGAAATGCCAAAACACTGAGAAGTTTTAAAATGTTTATTGTGATGTAGAGAGCTGGATCGGATTCTACAGGTCACCGGGAGCAGGAGCTCTAAACAGGAGAGGAGAAGGTTAGCAACTGGAGTGAACAGAGGTGAGGCTTTTATTTTGAATGAGTCGACTAACCTTCTCAGAGTTTGTTTGGTCCGGGTAGACTTCCTGATAGACGTTGAGCGTCTGAGATTTGGTCCGTGATTACTTCTTTGTTTGAGGTGGTTGATCCAGAATGACTTTTTAGTCCATGGGTTATCCAAGTTCCAGTCCGGGGTCATGCACAATAATTCAGCAGAAGGCAGAAACAGGTTAGGAGGAGCAGGCGTCTTACTTGGTCGGGGTACACAGGCGTGGGTCGGTTTCCAAGAGGCCGATGGGTGGATAGAACCGTTCAGGGGCAAAAACACAAGGCAGAATCCAGAGGCGGGGTCCGAGGTCAAAACCAGAAGAGCTGAGGCAGAGAAGTATCCAAGAGGGGAGCAGGCAGGAATCTTTAAACCATGAAACAGAACCAGAATCGAGACGAGGAGGGCAAGACTTGACATGAATGCTGGATAACTACTCAGGATAACCTTTTCATAAATCTGGCAGAGACTGAGAGTGAAGCTGGGACTTATATACTGGCTGCAACAGGTGGATGAAATCTAGGTTGATTAGCTGCAGCACATGCTTAGCTGCAGCACATGAAGGCAGGAAGAAGACTGATCAGAAAATACTTTTACTATGAAACTAAATATTGAACTACAACTAGATGAACATGGAACATGACAAAATAAATATTGAACTAAAACTAGATGAATGTGGATCATGACAAAATAAATATTGAACTAAAACTAGATGAATGTAGATCATGACAAAATAAATATTGAACTAAAACTAGATGAACGTGGATCATGACAAT
>JBBPBX010034055.1:0-32873 GCA_038048925.1 Garcialebias charrua
ATTCTCCTGGGCAGCGTAGCACCATCCATCTATCCATCCATCCATCAATCTCCATTGTGGCCACAGCGACTAGCTCTCCAGTGTTCCTCCGCCTGCACCAGCTGAGTGAAGCGAGCGTGCACGGGGAGACTCACTGTTGCAGTTCTTTGAAATTTAACAAGATTGACACTTAAAAACAATTATTTGTTTGCTCAACATTATAGCAAAGGAGTGTCCCAGTTTAAATTTTCCTTAATAAATGCACTTTAATGGCCAAAACAGCTTCATTTTGCCTGGGCGGCGCAGCGCCAGCCGTCCATCCATCCATCAATGCCGGAGCTGCTAGCTCTCCAGCATTCCTCCGCCTGCACTGTCAGAGTGAAGCGAGCGGGCACGGAAGGACTCACTGTTGCAGTTCTCCGAACTTTAAAGTGTCAGTCAAAAATTGCGTTATGAATATGGGAAAAAATATATATATACTGTAAGTCGCTTTGGGGTAAAAGCGCCAGGACTGACAAATCTATGCAAAAAACTGTGACTTATATGTCGGAAAATATGGTATTTGATTTTTTTATTTTTTTTATTTTTTATCTTACGGTTATGACTGTGTCAAAAACACTGAACTTACCTTAGCTTCAATGGATTTGGATTCTTGATTTTGGAATAAAAACTTGATCTTGCTTTTCCCGTCATCGGACGATCCTTTCAGTTGGGAGAATTTGTATCTCCACAGCACAGCCTGAAAGGACAGACATCTTATAATAAAGCCCAAGCGCAGCTACATCAGTTTTTATGTACTGCTATTTGATGAAGAACCCCATCTTGTGTGACTTTTTTTTTCCCCTTCATGAATTATTAATGATGAAAATTCTCATGGATCTGTGTAGAAACGGGGCACCTCAGCAGATCCGTCAGGTGTGGGCCGTTGAGAGATCTAAATGTATGCGTGTCGTTTTTCTGCAAGTTCAATTTTTGAAAAGTCGCAGGATAATTTCTCATGAACTACGAGCGCTTCGGTGACTCAATTAATGCCGAAATGAGTAAACAAAAGCTGCCCGGTGAGTCAGACTCCGCAGGTGGACAGCGAGCCATGCTTTCCACACAAATCTGCAGCTCACATGGTGCAGACTGTTCCTGCCACAGCCTGGTTAAATGTGGTGTGAGAAATCAAGTTTAATGAACACGATATTCTTTTATTTTGATCTCCTTTTAAAATCCGGCACAGAAACATAATCTTGGTGCAGCAGAAGTGTCACCTCTTCTGCTCTGCCTCTGAAAGTCACTCATGTTAATCCAGTGTGAGGTGGTTATATCCTGTTTCTTCTTCCTGCATGTCAGTCACACACACTCGTACCGCAGTGCCAGTTTGCAGGATCCAACTGTTGAAATTTCATGTTAAAACAAAGGAAATGTTTTGCATGTATTAAACTGCGCTGATCTTTTATTTAATACTAACAAATTATTTACAGTTGTTTACACAGAGCTTGACGGCTAAAAAACCTTGAAAAAATGGTGCTATTTCATGTGTGTGGAAACGTAAAATACTATATTATATATACATATATATATATATATAATATTAACATTTTGTGTAGACATATTCAAAGCATTATTGGTTTTCTTTGTTTTTACGCAGACACGTATTGTTTTTGTGAATTATATTGCATTTTAATTTCAGATGCCTTGTGTTTTTGTTGCTGGACAAGTATTTACAACGTGTTTTTTTTTCTTCTTCACTAAACCATAAATTCCTTAACAGTTCAAACAAACTTTTCTTTATATGATTTCTTTTTAGCCAGCCTTGCTTATAAGTTTAACATGAAAATTATAGACTTCACATACTGTATATCCATCCATCCATCCATCCATTATCTTTTACCCGCTTCTTCCGTTTTTGGGTCAAGGGGGTCGCCGGTGCCCATGTCCAGCAATCACTGTGCGATGGGAGGGGTACACCCTGGACGGGTCGCAAGTCCATCACACAGAGACAAACAACCATTCACTCTCTCACTCAGACCTAGGGACAATTTAGAGTTGCCAATCAGCCTAACATGCATGTTCTTGGTCTGTGAGAGGAAACCGGAGTACTCGGACAGAGGAAACCCACGCATGCATGGAAAGAACATGCAAACTCCACCCAGAACGGCCCCCGGACTGGGATTTGAACCAGGGACCTGCTCGCTGAGAGGCATCAGCTCTACTGTGCCACCGTGCTGCCAGTACTGTATATATCAAGCAAATAATTTTCATATTTATTACTTATGTATAGATAACAGATCATTAATAAGGAAGAGGAACTTGTTGCCTTCATATGTTTGACACTGTAAAGTAATGAAAGTAGTTTTATCTTTACATTTATTTGTTTAGTTTGATATTTATTTTATTTAAATAGTTGATTGATACAATTGAAGTAAAGCAGCTGTCATTCTCTGTATTAACCTCCTGCAGGTCTCTGTTCGGAGACAGGCTCAATCTGTTCGAGAAACACGAGCGAGGCCTGAGGTCTCAGTGAGTGAGTCACGCAAAAACGTACGCTGTCACTTCTGAGCTTTGAGGTTATTTATTTATTCATTAGTACAAAAAATGTCAGACTCACTGCTTCTCACTTTTTCCTGTGATAATAATAAACAGACCTGTTGTTTCTCTGAAATTATTCTATTCAATTATTATTTTAAGATATTTTAAGAAGACATAAAAATTTAAACCGATTAAAGGCCTAACTTTCTTCAAAGTAATGACTATCACCTACTTCATGGCAGAGTTATAAAGACTAAAATCATTCTAAGAGGCAAAGGGACAGAGTTAGAGACATTTTGGTCAAATCATATAAAAGAAGTAATGTATTTCATGTAATATTGCCGTTTTGTGTTTATTAACATCACTTGGCTGTGGCAGCCATCTTGAGTTGAGGTAATCATAAAAGGCAATGAGTTGTAGATGTGCAGCCAATGATTACTTTCTGAAAGTTTCATTTAGATCGCTCCTGTGATTCATAACATATTTTGCTAACACAACAGACAAATGTAGGGCGTCAGTGGCGTAGTGGTAATGGCAGTCGTCCCCCGATCGGAAGGTTGGCGGTTCGAATCCCGGTTCCCCACACCATGTGTCGTTGTGTCCTTGGGCAAGACACTTAACCCCGAGTTGCTCCCGGTAGGACTGGAAAGCACCTTGCATGGTAGTCTGCCGCTACTGGTGTATGAATGTGTGTAGCACTTTGAGATTTTCACTAATGAAAAGTGCGTTATAAATTGAATTTATTATTATTATTATTATGTACAGACACGTCATTGTTGTTTTTTCCCCAGTGGATTCCCGCCAAGACAGACACACTGAAACACTGCTTCATCAGGTTTTGATAATCTAAGAGGAACTTATTGTTAAAATGTAACAAGTTTGGTAAGAAACAAATACAGTATTTGTTTTTTGCAAATTTTTTAAAACTCCTTCCAGTTCGTTGGTATAAAACTCAGATAAACTAGAAAATATATGAATGAATATGCAGCAATTCACACTGAATAATTCTCAACCTCCTTCCGTTTGGTTTGAAACGCATTGGTCTGTATGTGTGTGTGTGTGTGTGTGCGTGTGTGTGCGTGTGTGTGTAGGTGGGTGTCGGTCTCCTTCTTTTGCAACAGCATCATCAGTTGTAAATCTATTTTTCACTGCATCACAACAAGGAGTGTGTGTTACAGCAGTGTCTGAAAAAGTGTGAGCCGAGAGCCCTGAATGAAACATGAGTTGATGCAGAGACGTCTCGATTTTAAGACCACAGCCACAGTTAATTGCCTTTCTAACACCAGAAGTGATTACAGTAAAAGAAATCCTAACCCTGAACTTGGAGGTGGCTGTCTGATTGCAGGCTCGGCAGAGTCGAGTCCCTCAGAGGCAAAACACTATGATTTGATTGGCTGGTACACATTTCCTACATCAGGACAGAGGAAAGAATCCATCCTGACAGGCTCCAAAGAACGATCAGTCACAACGCATATGACCAGTCAGAGTTCTGAACTGTGAGTGTTTCACGGGAGATGACAATCATCAAATTCATTTATACTTGGTCCACGTCACCAATTAATAATAATAACAATAATTTTATTTAAAAAGCGCCTTTCAGGACACTTTACAGCAAGAAACATATCAGATAAAATTATGCAAAAACAAACACAGTGCAAAGACCAACATAAATAAATATAAATATAAAATACATAAAGAATGTAAAATACATAAAACAAAGTTAAGAAGGATAAGAGAGTCTAAAGAGATGTGTTTTCAGAGTGGTCTTGAACAGAGAAAGGGAGGTGGTGTTTGCGGTAGAGCGTTCCAGAGGTGAGGGGCAGAGCAGGTGAAGGTCCTTATCCCCATGGTGGCGAGGCGGGCAGAGGGTACATGGAGATGTAGCGAAGAGGAGGATCTGAGAGAGCGGGATGGAGGTGTAGGAGGTCAGATAGTTAAAGAAGAGCAAGATTATGGATAGCTTTGAAAGTGAGAAGAAGAATTTTGAAGAGGATGCATGATTTAACTTGGAGGCAGTGGAGCTGCTGCAGGACAGGAGTGATGTGGTTATAGGAGGAGGTTTGAATGATGACATGGGCAGCTGAGTTCTGGACCATCTGTAGCTTCTGAAGAGACGTGCGGGTGAGGCCATAAAGAAAGGAGTTGCAGTAATCAATCCGGAAAGTCACAAAACTGTGAACAAGGATGGCTGTGGAGCGGGGTGTGAGAGAAGGACGAAGACGGTTAATATTTCGAAGACCGAGTAGCATTGTTGATGTGTGAAGTAAAGGAGAGAGTGGTGTTGAGGATGACACCAAGACTCTTGACCTGAGGCGAGGGGGATAGCAGAGAGTTGTTAAGGGGGACGAGAAGATGTTATGATTTTGAAATAGAGTTCTTGGTACCAACGAGAATGATTTCCGTTTTTTCACTGTTTAGTTGAAGGAAATTGTTAGAAAACCAGTGACTGAGCTCATTGAGACAGTCTGTGAGGATGGAGGGTGGGTGGGTGGAGTTTGGTTTAGTTGACAAGTAGACCTGTGTGTCATCAGCATAACAGTGGAAATGGATGCCGTGTTTGCGGAAGATGTGACCTAGAGGAAGGAGGTAAATGATGAAGAGGAGGGGTCCGAGGACAGAGCCTTGGGGCACACCTGTGGAGACGGGGGAAGACTGAGAACGGAAGGATTTAGCTGAATGAATTGAGTGCGGTCAGAGAGATAAGATTTGAACCAGCCTAACAGAGCACCTGAGATGTCAATGGAGGTCAGTCTGCTGAGGAAGATAGAATGACAGATTGTGTCGAAGGCAGAACTTAGGTCAAGTTAAGTTAAGGCTTCATTTTATTTTCAAACAAACACCGGATGTTTCTTGTTAAGACTATGATCACAAACTTCCTTTTCTCATCTGCTCTGTGGAATCTACGGCTGACATTCTGCCTCGATGTCATGTCAGTTCTGCAGAGTCTGATGTGTCCAGAGGATGAGCATGTGAACAAAAACCTCCATGACAACACGTGTAAACTCCAATGATACCGTTTCTGGAAAGTAAATAAAAACAGCAGATACTTAACCTAACGCAGCAAATCCAAATTTTAAAGTTGTGTTTTGTGTACCATTATCAGTGTTTAAAGTAACAGCCAACAGATTACATTTTGTGTAGGGGGGGGGGGTGCATCAGCTGCTCAAAACTGCACGTTGCTTTTTGGTGTAAAACTGTCTAAACATTCAAAACACTGACATGTGAAGAAAATAATATCTACCATCTCTAAACAACAAAACCCTGCTAAGACAACACGCCATGTCATGACACAATAAATGCTTCAGATATGCACAAGAAGCAAACAGATAAATAAATAAAAAATCCTAGGAAGCCGATCTGTTCTGCAGACCCTGCAGATCCCAATCAGATCAAACATCAGGATGTGCCAGAGGAAGCCCAAACCACAGAGGCACCACCCAGAGGATGTGATGCCAACATCCCGCTGCCTCGTATCACTGACACCCCCATACGTCCCAGTCTGTCAGAACTGTTTAGCGACAAAACATTTTTTTAACCAACATGGTTAAGAAAGGGTTTGATGTAATCTATCGCTCTTTTTCACCATGTGGTTTTTGCTGTTTCTTTTACCACTTGGTCTTTTCTTAGGTTTACATATTGTTCCTAAAAGGTTTTAAAAGCAAACGGGCATATGAGAATAAAATATTTTAGGCCGATCAAAGCATGAGAAGGAGCAGAAGTCTCAAATCAAAGCTGTTATAATAAATTAAAGCCACTTCAAGTCACTTTTAGTGATTTAATGTGGTTTATTAGGCAAAGAGCCAAAAGACTGAGGCTCTTGATTTTTTGGCTCTTTGCTCAATAAATGACAATAAATTTACAAGAGTGATCTTTAAAGCTTTATTATGAAACATTACTGAAGGTTAAATTTATATTCTGATCACAGTTTGATCACGACGATATGCTCCTTTTTTCTCGTTTGTACGGGACACCTTACTGTGAAATGTTTCTGATATTTTTTGGGGAATTAACCAGCTTAAAAATTATTAACCATTTGTCCTGTTTGTTCAGAACTCAAGTCTAGATGTGACAAGTTTTCAGCAGATCTCTGGGACTCACCTTGTTGGGGTGAAAATACGGTTGTACAGCTGTTAATCTGTGCTAACTTTGGCATTTATTTTGTAATTTTGTAAACACAGTTTTAAACATGACAACCATCTGCCACTTTGTGATAGCTGGCTAGTAAAAAAGTGCCTTGTCTTGAGCTGTATGTACAGAACAGAGGTCCGTTTTTCATTCTAGAGGGATTTTTTTTAATATCGACCGGTTTATAACTTTGCGTTAAGTAGTTTAACAAACACAATACCCCTCAGAATATGGTCTGGTACAAAAACTGTGCTGAAAATTAAATAAAAAGCAGCCAACGTACAAAGAAAGGAAACAAAGACAGTATGAAACACTGTCCCAAAGATTACAATCAAGTTCGACTCCTTGGAAGCAAAACACAAAGAAATGAGGGGTGACTTGAAACTTTTGCACCACATAGACTTGTCCTGATTAACATATTTTATGCCTTAATCTATTCAGCAGATTATATAGCGGTAAGTGTCTTATATGTCTATTGATTTATTCACCTAATTATTGTGCACTCATGTGTGAAAGGTCAAAGACGAACAGACCTGACTACGATATCTGTGAGCTGCCAGAAGAAAAAGCGGAACAACTCCACACAAACACAGACGGCCACCTGGTTGCACAGAAAAATTATAAATATGCCGTGTGTATGCATAAAGTTTTCTATAAAAAAAGCAATATTAGAAATGCAACCCCTATTCCAAAACAGTTGGGATGTAGTGCAAAATCTAAACAGAGTGCAAGGATCTGTAAACATGATAAACTCATATTTATTTCACAATGGAATCCAGTAAACATCAAACGTTGCAACTATTTTTAATTACCGGTACAATTTTTTTAGTAAAAGAACGAGATAATTTTACTTTTGATGGTAGCAACGTCTCAACAAAACTGGGCAGGGGCAAGAAAATGCTTTAAAGGTAAGTGGTACAAATAAAACAGCTTGATGAGCATTTTGCAACTAACTGGGTGAATCTTTAACACAGAAGACTGAATATAAAGACTGTTAGAAGACTGGATATAAAAAGAGCATTTTAAAGAGACTGAATCAATCAGAATTAAAAATGGGCAGAGGTTCACTGATCTGCAGGAAACTGCATCCAAAAACAGGACAATTTCAAAATAATGTTTCTAAAAAATAAGACTTTGAATACCCCATCAACGACAGTTCATAATATCAAAAATTACACAAATATGAAAGAATATATGTGCTTAAAGGACTAGACTGAAAGCCAATCTGAAATCAATCTGCTGCTGAGAGGATGGCTCTGCAGAGGGTGGTTAAATGCTGCACAGAAGACTGTGGGGAGCAGCCTTCCCACCACCTCGGACCTCTACACATCACGATGCAGGGGGAGGGTGCTCCGCATCATGAAGGACTCCACTCATTCTGCACACAGTCTGTTCCAGCCCCTCCCCTCAAGCAGGCAACTGAGGAGCATTCAGAGCAAGACCACCAAGCTCAGAAACAGTTTCTTCCCTGCAACTGTCAGACTGCTGAACTCAAGCAGCACTTAATTCAGCTTCATCCTAATTTTTTTTACTATATACTGTACATACATATATATATATATATATATATATATATATATATATACAGCAAACCCTCGACCTACGTCACCTGCGACCTACGGCAACTCAGACTTACGATTTTATCATATTTAATAAAAATATGATTAAAAAAAAAAAAAAAATTATTATTATTATTTTTTTTTTGTGTGTTTAAATGTTATTAATTTCATGTGTATAGCACTTTGTTGCGGCTGTGGTTGTTTTAAATGGCTTTATAAATAAAGTATAATTATTAATATTTCGTTTTTAATTACAATCTGATCGTATTTACGCAACTTCCGGTCGTTTCCGGTCGTTTCCGGTCGTTTCCGGTCGTCATGTTACAACCTAACCAGAGGCTACTGAGGACCGTGTGTCCGTTCAGGGTTGCCTCATACGGATAAATTTGCTGGAAACACTCGGCCAACTCTGTGGACGTCTCAGGCCCGGAGGAGCAGCCGCCGATCGCCCCGCGATCGGCGGCCACAACGCCGCCCGACATGCTAACGACAGCAGCTAACAGAGCAGCTAACACAGGCGAAGACACCGAGCCGACATGCCGCGGAGGAGCCATCTGCGGCCGCGAGCTCGCCGCAAATGTCCGCCTGGCAGTCGGGGGACACCGAGCTAACGCGGAGATACAAAGCCGACAGCCTTTTTGAATGAACTGACATGCTAACCAGTGCTGCTACTGGCGCGGCCTAACCGTAGCTAACGCCGAGCAGCTGTTTTGGAGGGAGGAACATCGCGGAGAAACGGCTTTCAGTAAGTTTTTTTTTCTTTCTGGCTCCAAATGTATGAAGTTAAGAAGCTAACAGTCATTCTTTTAAACAGTTTTGACCACGTGTGTGCGTGTGGAGCGTAAGGAAGCTGTGGGAGCTCTCACCCGAGCTGATGCTATAAGACGAAGGCAGGCTTTGACCAGCTCAAAGTAAGACATTATATTTTTTTATTATTTGTACAGTACTGTATTCATTTACTGTACAGTTCTGTGCATGTTCATGGCCTAGTATGTCTCCTTTTTCAGTCTCATGCCATTAAATATGTGTGCGGCGCTCCGTTAGCGGTATAGCCGCGACCTATGTCAGAAACGCGGACCTACGACAGGCAGGTGTTTTTGGTCCGCGAGGTACGACAACATCGACCTAAGTCACACACGTAGGTCCCTATCCCTGACGTAACTAGAGGGCTACCTGTATATTACCGTATATTCATTCATTACACACAGACTGATATATTTCAAATGTTTATTTCTTCTAATGTTGATGATTATAACTGACAACTAATGAAAACCCTAAATTCGATATCTCCGAAAATTAGAATATTAAGACCAATAAAAAATAAAAAAAAGATTTTTAGAAATGTTGACCAACTTAAAAGTATGAACATGAAAAGTATGAGCATTTACAGCATCAATACTTAGTTGGGGCTCCTTTTGCCTGGATTAATGCAGTAACGCGGCGTGGCATGGAGTCCATCAGTCTGTGTCACTGCTCAGTGCTCAGGTGTTATGAGAGCCCAGATTGCTCTGATAGTGGCCTTCAGTTCTTCTGAATTGTTGGGTCTGGTGTATCGCATCTTCTTCACAATACTCCATAGATTTTCTGTGGGGTTACGGTCAGGCGAGTTTGCTAGTCAGTTAACAGGGATACCATGGTCCTTAAACCAGGTACTTGTAGCTTTGGCACTATGTGCAGGTGCCAAGTCCTGTTGGAAAATTAAATCTGCAAGAATAACCTGGGCTCATAACACCTGAGCAGTGGCACAGACTGATCGACTCCATGCCACAACACATTGCTGCAGTAATCCTGACAAAAGGAATCTTAACTAAGTATTGATGCTGTACATGCTCATACTTTTCATGTTCATACTTTTTAGTTGGCCAACATTTCTAAAAATCCTATTTTTTTCCCAGTGGTCTAAATAATATCCCAATTTTCTGAGATACTGAATTTAGGGTTTTCATTAGTTAGCAGTTATAACCATCAACATTAAAAGAAATAAACATTTGAAATATTACCATACCACTTTATTTTTAGAGCATTTAAACAGACACAAGGCCAACCAAAGTGCTGTACAATAGAAACAAACTAGCAAAGCAGACAGGAAAACAAAAAATAAAAACATAATATAGATAGAAATAGCAACAGAAACTAACTAAAATGGTGAACAGTGTATATTACAGAGAGGATCAAAACAAATGACATAGTGTTAAAGGCGAGAGAATAGAAGTGGGTTTTTACGCGAGACTGCCTGACACTCAGTGGCAACTCATTCCACAGTCTTGGACCTGCAACTGAGAAGGCCCTGTCACCTCTGAGCTTCTTTCTCTTTGTGTTTTTTTTTTCAGTCTGGGACAGAGATAGCAGTTGACTTCTTCCGCTTCAGGGAAATTTGCCAGATCACCTGCAGCAAAGATGTCTGTGATGACTGAACTCTGAACTTTTCCAGGGACAGGTGGGACCAGGTCCAAGAAGAGCTTGTTGTGAGTAATGAGGAAAAATACAGCCACACTGCTGCTACTGTTGTTATTAAGATAATTTTCTCCACTGCTGGAGAAATTCACTGCAACTAGATCTGTGCTTTTAGCAGAAAATGTAGACAAGTTGGTCTTTTTGGACAAAAACTTAAAAACTTAAAAACTTGATTAGTTAGATTGTAAACATTTTGTTGCTGCTTATTGTTCTGGTTCTGACTGTTATTGTATTTATTAAGATTTTTATTATTGTTAGCATAGTTTATGTAGGAGCCATATAAAGGATTTAAGTTTAAAAGAAATGTTTATTTTTGTTGCCTGAATTGATTCTGTGAGTTACAGCCAGGTTCTATTGTTTGAAGAAAAATAAGCATTTGGAATTGTATGCTGTTGAAGCTTATGACGTGGTGCCTTCTGATTGGCTGTTGAAATGGGTATAAATATGACGTAAGCATTCGTTTATTCAGTAGAAGTCTGGCACCCGAAGAGTAACACAGTCTTTTGACCGTCACTTTCTATTTGTTTTGAATCTGTATGCCTTTTTTTTGTGTATATTTTTATTAAGTTCAGTAAAGACACAAATATAATCGCTGGATTCAAGACCTCCTTTTTTGAAGAAATGTGTCGCGTAAAAAAGAGCTTGAAGGGGCTAGACTAGTGAGAGCTTCTGCACTTACATCAAGTCAAAAGACTGAACATCAAGTCAAAAGACTGAACATCAAGTCAAAAGACTGAACATCAAGTCAAAAGAACTCTCATTCAGGACTCTTTCAAGACCAAGACAGAAAGGAAAGAGGACTTAGGACAATCTGAGAGTCGACTCCATCAAGGACCTTGCCGGAGTTGAAAAATAAAAGCTGCGAGCGCCGCCGTTGAGAGCAACAGAAACTTCAGGTTGGTTGCTAAGCAACAAAAAACGGTTGGTTGTTAAGCTAACAGGCGAACGGAGCCAGCATCTCCATTAACTCTGTGAACTGTGAAACAGAAATCCTACACATAAAGGAACTCTTTCACACACGTTTGTGTGATCGTTTTAGAAGAGTTAGAAGCTGTGGAAGCTCACAGTTTGTGTGTAAAGATTTAAAAGTAAAGTAAACGGGACAAGATGTCAGACGTTGGTGAAGTTGCGGCCGTTGGCCAGAAGAGGGAGCCAAAGCCCACAGAACAAGCTGTTGATGAGAAACTCATGAGATTAAAAGTAGCCAGAAGAGGAAAACTTTCACAGTTGACAAAAGAGAAGAATAACATTGAAAGATTGAAACAAAATGAATGCAATATTGATTTTATAGATGAAGAATCTTTACCAAACTTTGTCAAATGCCTGGGAGAGTATAAAAACATTAATGAAGAACTGTGTGAACTGTTAAATGAAGAGGATAAATGCAAAGACCAAGATGTGTTCCAGCATAGACATTCTGAGTTTAAACTTTTCATACAAAGCATTATACAATGGATACACGATGTAATATGCCCTCCAGAGGATGATGTTGGTCCACACAACAGTGTTTCAAAGGCTAACTCAGTTGCAAGTAGTACATCACAAGGATCAAGTACAACTTCAGCGCGGCTGAGAATTAAAGCAGAACATGAAGCACTCTTAGCAAGAGCAGCAGCTATGAAAAAGAAAGAAGCAATTCAACAAGAAGAAGCTCGTCTAAAATTTAGAATAGAGCAACTAGAAATTGAAACAGAACTTGCTATTTCAGATGCAAAATTAAAGGTGTATGAAGAGTTTGAAGACGCTCAGAAGTCTGAGGTCGATTCTTTTCAAGCTGCTCCAAAACTCAGAACTGAGCCTGTTCATTCTGCAGGCAAATTAGAAAAACAAGAAACATTCTCAGAGGATGGACAACAGGCAAATCTCAACCCTCCTGTATCAAAGAGCACTCCAACACATGTCCAGTGTTCTGATGCTTTTTCAGCTGATCTGTTCCAGGTTCTGCAGCAACAAAATCACCATACTGAAATGCTCATAAAACAGCAAGGTTTGTCCCGACTTCCTCAGAGAGAAGTTCCAGTATTTACG
Organism: Garcialebias charrua; assembly: GCA_038048925.1. Lineage (NCBI taxonomy): Eukaryota > Metazoa > Chordata > Actinopteri > Cyprinodontiformes > Rivulidae > Garcialebias > Garcialebias charrua. The sequence goes on from JBBPBX010034055.1 coordinate 12,663, forward strand.
GGTGACCCCCTTACCTACAGATCCTTCATAAGAGCTTTTGAGCATGCCATAGAGAACCAAACGGATAGCCAACAAGATCGTTTGTATTATTTAGAACAGTTCACAGGCGGAGAACCGCTGGAACTTGTACGTAGTTGTGAGCACATGAAGCCAGACAGAGCTTATAGAGAAGCAAGGGTTTTGCTTGATCGACACTATGGAGATGAGTTAACCATTTCCACAGCATATATCAAAAAAGCTATGGAATGGCCTCAAATAAACCCAGATGACAGAAAGGGGCTGAATACATTTGCATTATTTCTGATTGGATGTTCCAACACATTAACTGATGTGGACTACATGTGTGAAATGAACAACCCAACAAACATGAAAAGCATATTGTGCAAACTTCCATATAAACTGAAAGAAACATGGAGAAGTCATGCTTACAACTTTAAAGAAAGAAAAGGAACACCAGCCAAGTTTCCTGATCTTGTGGAGTTCATCTACAAACAAGCAAAGATTGCCAATGATCCGTTATTTGGAGATATTCTTGATGTCTCTCCAGGTAGTCAAAGTGGTGCACAAAAGAAATTTGACCAAGTTAAAGGCCTTTCAAAGAGAAGCAGTTTTGCTGTGAATATATCTCCTGCTGAAAAGGATGCAACAAAGAGTCAACATGATGAAACTTCATCATTCAAAACAAGTGCTTTTCAAAGCCCATGTCTTTACTGTAAGAACAGCCATGCTTTGAGTGTTTGCAACAAAATTAAAGAAAAGCCTTCGAAAGACAGAATACAGTTTCTGAAATCACAAGGTCTTTGTTTTGGATGTCTAACTGCAGGTCATCTATATAAAGACTGTAGAAAAAAGGCCTCATGTTCGGACTGTTCTCTTAAGCACCCCACTATTCTACATGTGTTGAAGCAGGATGTTGTGTCAGAAGAAAACAATGTGGATGACAACCCACAAAACACAAGTGAAGTTACAAGTGCTCTTGTGTCTGCTGGTTGTAAAAGTGAAGTCACTGGGGCCGGAGAAAATGACTGCATACTTCCCATTGTACCTGTACAAATAAGACACAGGAAAAACAGGAAGATCATTAAGACTTATGCATTCCTGGATCAAGGTAGCACAGCAACCTTTTGCACCGAGGATCTTGCGAATAAGTTAAATATTCGTGGGAAAAAGAAAGAAATCCTTCTTCGCACCATGGCACAGGAACAGAAAGTCTGTAGTTATGTTCTTACAGATTTAGAGGTCTGTGGCCTCGATGAACAAGACTTCATCACGCTGCCAGATGTGTACACTCAACCAGACATCCCTGCAACAAGAAGTAATATACCAAAAGAGCAAGATTTGGAGAGATGGCCTTACCTGAACCAAGTTCATCTTCCCAGACTAGAGTCAAATATTGGACTTCTCATTGGAGCTAATGCTCACAAGGCTATGGAGCCATGGAAGATCATCAACAGCCAGAATGATGGACCATATGCTGTGAAAACAGCTCTGGGCTGGGTGGTAAATGGACCAGTCAGCAGATGTCAAGTTATGGACTTATGTGTCACTAAAAAACAAGATTTTCTTGTCAATCGTATATCTGTATTGAACATTGAAGACATGCTGGTGAAGCATTACAATGCAGATTTCCCAGAGCAACAGTATGAGGACAAACAAGAACCATCTCAGCAGGATAAGCAGTTCATGCATGCTGTAACTACATCAGCACAGCTCTCAGATGGTCATTATTGCATCAAGCTGCCTCTGAAAGATGACATGAGACCCCTTCTGGCACCAGAGACGGATAAAGAAAAAGACAGAGCCCCAACACCTCACTCTCCTCCCAAGAAGAAAAGGAGTGAAACAAAGAAACGTTTTGCCAACTCAGATGAAGACAACCCTGTTCATATGAAAAAACACAAAAAGGAGAAGGCAAAGGAGGCAGGAAAGCATAAAGACAAAAGAAAAAAGGGAAAGAAAAAGAAAGCAAAGAAGGATGCTAGTGGCTCAACCAATCTGTTTGAAAAGTTTTTGCTAAACTGTGAAACTAAAGATCGAGCTCCTCGCAGGTCACCAACTCATCCACCTGCTGTAGAGAAAAGCAGCAGCAAGCCCACAAAGTTAACAGGAAAGACTGAAAAGTTTTCCAAGCCTGTTAAGAAGTCTGCTGCACAGAAACCAGACCACGACAAGACAGAGAGGACCAAGCAACGAGAGGCTACCAGACCGGGCCATAGTTCTGGCTTTAGCCTGGACAGTGATGAGCGAGAAGAGGAATGCACGGGAAAAGCACGACCTACAGATGATTTCAGAGAACAAAAGGAATGGCCTGAGGACGTGCAGCATCCAAGCTGGAAGAAGAAAATATCAGCTAATGATAGGAGGAAGAGGAGAGAGGACAGTGAGCCCAGACTCTACGTGGTCTGTGATGAAAATCAGGAGCCACCATAGAGCTCTGACAAATCTGACAAGAGCCAAGCCACTTTGAGTCTTGGAATGGACCTCAACATGGACTGGATGACTCTGGACGACTTCCAGACGCATCTGAATGGAGAATAAAATCTTTCATTAAGAGACTGTTTTGTAACCAAATTAAGCAAGCTTTTGTTTGATAAGTTACTGAAATATGTATGGCTCCAATTTAAGTTGAGTTAATAATTGATATGTTAATACATAGTCAATTAGGGGCCGGAAAATGTAGGAGCCATATAAAGGATTTAAGTTTAAAAGAAATGTTTATTTTTGTTGCCTGAATTGATTCTGTGAGTTACAGCCAGGTTCTATTGTTTGAAGAAAAATAAGCATTTGGAATTGTATGCTGTTGAAGCTTATGACGTGGTGCCTTCTGATTGGCTGTTGAAATGGGTATAAATATGACGTAAGCATTCGTTTATTCAGTAGAAGTCTGGCACCCGAAGAGTAACACAGTCTTTTGACCGTCACTTTCTATTTGTTTTGAATCTGTATGCCTTTTTTTTGTGTATATTTTTATTAAGTTCAGTAAAGACACAAATATAATCGCTGGATTCAAGACCTCCTTTTTTGAAGAAATGTGTCGCGTAAAAAAGAGCTTGAAGGGGCTAGACTAGTGAGAGCTTTCTGCACTTACAGTTTATTTATTGTAAAGAATGCCATTTATTTAGATTAAAGATTAAATTAAGATTATATTACACATTAAACTGTATTCTGAATTTGACAGTAATTTATTAAGCGTTTGTCTTTGCTCAGGCTGGGCGCGTGCCCAAGAGTATAGCAGATCAGGGAGCTCCACCTCAGCTGCCTTTCTGGACTCACCTGCCCCTCCTCACTCACCTGTAGCAGCACCACCAGCGACTTCTGCATCACCTGACCCCCCAGCATCACCAGCACCTTCTGCATCACCTGCCCCTCCATAAAGGTAACATTTTTATTTTTTATATAACTCGGCTGCCTCTCCTGACTCACATGTCCCTCTTCACTCACCAGCACCTTCTGCATCACCTGCCCCTCCATAAAGGTAAGGACTTTTTTATTTTCTTTTTTATTTTATTTCTTTTTTTATATATAACTCGGCTGCCTCTCCTGACTCACATGTCCCTCTTCACTCACCAGCACCTTCTGCATCACCTGCCCCTCCAGCATCACCAGCACCTTCTGCATCACCTGCCCCTCCATAAAGGTAACATTTTTATTTTTATTTTTTATATAACTCGGCTGCCTCTCCTGACTCACATGTCCCTCTTCACTCACCAGCACCTTCTGCATCACCTGCCCCTCCATAAAGGTAAGGACTTTTTTATTTTCTTTTTTATTTTATTTCTTTTTTTATATATAACTCGGCTGCCTCTCCTGACTCACATGTCCCTCTTCACTCACCAGCACCTTCTGCATCACCTGCCCCTCCATAAAGGTAAGGACTTTTTTATTTTCTTTTTTATTTTATTTCTTTTTTTATATATAACTCGGTTGCCTCTCCTGACTCACATGTCCCTCTTCACTCACCAGCACCTTCTGCATCACCTGCCCCTCCAGCATCACCAGCACCTTCTGCATCACCTGCCCCTCCATAAAGGTAACATTTTTATTTTTATTTTTTATATAACTCGGCTGCCTCTCCTGACTCACATGTCCCTCTTCACTCACCAGCACCTTCTGCATCACCTGCCCCTCCATAAAGGTAAGGACTTTTTTATTTTCTTTTTTATTTTATTTCTTTTTTTATATATAACTCGGCTGCCTCTCCTGACTCACATGTCCCTCTTCACTCACCAGCACCTTCTGCATCACCTGCCCCTCCAGCATCACCAGCACCTTCTGCATCACCTGCCCCTCCATAAAGGTAACATTTTTATTTTTATTTTTTATATAACTCGGCTGCCTCTCCTGACTCACATGTCCCTCTTCACTCACCAGCACCTTCTGCATCACCTGCCCCTCCATAAAGGTAAGGACTTTTTTATTTTCTTTTTTATTTTATTTCTTTTTTTTATATATAACTTGGCTGCCTCTCCTGACTCACATGTCCCTCTTCACTCACCAGCACCTTCTGCATCACCTGCCCCTCCATAAAGGTAAGGACTTTTTTATTTTCTTTTTTATTTTATTTCTTTTTTTATATATAACTCGGCTGCCTCTCCTGACTCACCTGTCTCTCTTCACTCACCAGCACCTTCTGCATCACCAGTACCCTCCACCTCAGCTGCCTTTCTGGACTCACCTGCCCCTCCTCACTCACCTGCACCAGCATCAACATCACCTTCTGCATCACTTGCCCCTCCACCTCAGCTGCCATTTTGGACTCACCTGCCCCTCCTCACTCACCTGCACCAGCATCAACATCACCTTCTGCATCACTTGCCCCTCCACCTCAGCTGCCATTTTGGACTCACCTGCCCCTCCTCACTCACCTGCACCAGCATCAACATCACCTTCTGCATCACTTGCCCCTTCACCTCAGCTGCCATTTTGGACTCACCTGCCCCTCCTCACTCACCTGCACCAGCATCAACATCACCTTCTGCATCACTTGCCCCTCCACCTCAGCTGCCATTTTGGACTCACCTGCCCTTCCTCACTCACTTGCCCCTCCTCACTCACCTGCAACTTCTGCAAGTCCCTCCCAATAAGCCTTTCTCCCTCCCCTGCAACACCCCTTCCATAAAAGTAAGGACATTTTCTTCTCTTTTTTTAGAATACAGTGTACAGTAAACTGGAAATTGTGTTAAAAATATGGACATTATAGATGGTCTATTACATTTATAAAACAAAGTTCTTAATTAATTGGAGCCTTTTAAGTGCATATATATATATATATATATATATATATATATATATATATATATATATATATATATATATACATATATATACATATATACATATATATACATACATATATGTATGTATGTATGTATATACATATGGTATTTCTGTTTTTATTTGTCAGTTTCGGTCCTCCAGTAAATGTCAACACTTCTGCTTGTCTTGGACAAATGTTTTCTTTTACACTTGATTTAAGGCTGGTCTCATCTGTATTTGATAGAGAAAGATAAAAATTAATATTTCATATTTGAAATGGAAGCATATTTGGTGTAATTATTTTTAGGAAAATGGTGAACTTGGCATTCTTAGTGGAGACAGGGAACAATATTTGGAAATGTTAGTTTACTTAAATTGCTTTTTTAAGTTCAATTGCTGCCTTAAAATCTTGAGTTAAATGAATTCAAAAAGGGAATTGGTATGTCAGTTTAACTTTAACATGAGAGTTGAAAGTATATATCGTGTATACAGTAATTGTTTGTTACTTTAACAAATGAAAACAAGTTTTTATGAATGGATAGTGTAACTTTGCAAGTTGTTTAAACTCAGAGTATGAAGTTCATACAACAAGTACCGGTAAACATTAATTAAACAGGGGTATAACTTAGTTATTTGAGTTCAAATAGAATATGATTGTAATTTTACTTGACAAGAGTACCAGTACTCAATTTTTGGAGAATGAATAATGTTCTATAGTTAGTCATTTCAACTTATGGTATCATATTTAAACAATGACATCATAAATTGGGCTACTTTTCTAGCTTGCCATCCTAAGTTGGAAAAAAAACATTTGAAGTTGCGTTAACTTGTTTTTAAGGCAGCTTTTGAACTCAAGGTTTTAAGTTTAACCACCCTATTTATTTTAACAGTGTAGTCATTTCAAGTTTGTTCTACTTGATGTATTTAAACATTATCAGCTGCTTGAGATTTTTTGTAAGTTTTGTTTCATGTGCTTTGATTAATACAAAGTCAACATTTCTGAGTACCGTACATGTATTCTGTACTTGGATCAAGGGCAACAAACTAATAAAAATTGATTTTTGTTACCTTTAAAAATGTCTCATCTTGTACTTAAATTTTTGAGTTCTGTTAACTAACTTTCCTGGGTTAAAAAGTGAAAACTTTAAAGTCTTGATAAATGAAAAAAAGGGGCTTCGTTTTGTCCTGGTATAGAGTAGGGAGAACAGTACAGCATAGTTTGTGGATAACAGACGAGATGAAGTACCTAGAGAACCCATGCATGTACACGGAGAACATGCAAACACATGCAGAAAGACATCTGGCTGGGATTTTAACACCTGCAACAGTACTACCAACTGCGCCATTGTGCAGCCTCAAAACTGTAAATATACTCAGAACCCAATTTTAGGTCTTTTGCAGCTTCACAATAAATTATTTTCATGTGTTCAATGTTAAACTGGTTAGATGTATGGAGTCTTTTTGGAGCTGGTATACAAGTTTTTAGCTACTTCTCTCAATTCATGATAAATAAAGGTTCTGGACCAAATTAGTCCACCTCCGATATGAGTAACATAAACGGATGTGGGCCGGATGAAGCATTCCATGAACGGGTCCAAAACGGATCCGGGCCGGATGAAACATTCCATGAACGGGTCCAAAACGGATCCGGGCCGGATGTACCCAAAAACCCTCTTTAATGAGTGGATCCGGATAGGGTCCGGACCATATCCGATCTGGATCTGTGATCCGGATCCGAATCGGATCCGATCCGCTGTGCAAGTGGACTCCGATCCGGATCCGTTTTAAGCATCCGTTTCGGATCCTACGGTAGATCCGGAACGGATCCGGTCCGGAATCCGTTTGCTATCAGGGCAGGCATAAGACTGAGTTGAATACAGCATCTCAGACTGAGGAAGTATTTTGGACGAAAGACGAAACGTTTCTACGTTTTTGTTTAATTTTTTTGAATGTCCAGTGGACCAGACTTAGCTTTTTTAGATTATGTTCTAATACAAAGTAGTTATCAGCAGTTTGCCCCTTATGAGCCATGGCATCAGTCATGAGCATGGAGTAGGGAGAAGGATGTAAAAGTCTTGGTCCACACTAGGATACTGGCTATAAGTAACAGTTTCTATGGGTTTTCAGTGTTATGAAACTAATTTCTTAAAACATGCACCAACAGCTTCATGCAAACATGTAAAGGTCACATTCTGTCACACAGGATGTTTTTTTTTTCCCAAAAGAGACATTTTATACATCTGAAAACCTTGAAAATATTGAAATGACATAGACTTGGTTGGCCTTTAGCCTACCATAGACAAAGACGTATGCCTCTTTCTCTAGACACTAGCTATGTTTACATGGGCAAAATTCTGTGACCGGATTGAAATGTGCTCTGATTGCATAATTAGATAGCACCGTTTACATGGGCACAATCCGTTCATGACGAGTGTTTACATGCAGCAAGCTTTTATTCTGATCAGAAGTTCTGACATGCGCAGAGTGGTACACTCCCCTTAAAAAAAAAAAAACGAAGAGGAAGTTACTTTCGTAAAAACCACAGAAGAAGAAGTTACTTCCGGGACGAAAGTAAACATACGCGTCCAAAATGGACCCGCGCCAGATTGTAATGACGGAGACTGAGTTTTTACTGCACTCCCTGATTGAACTACAGGTGAAGCAGCGCGTGCTTTTAGTTTTTTTATTCACAGGATGAGAGCGCTGGACGTCCTCTGTCCTCCAAGCTGTCGTGGACAACAATTGTTGGTAAGATAATAAAAACGCTGTATGCTAATAAACTTTTTGTCCTTTCCTTTTCTACCTGTCTGCGTGATACTGTCTGCATTTGTTATTAATTACTGTTCTTCCTCTGTTTTCCTGTTTCTGGAGCATCAGTGTCACAATGCCAGGCAGTGCCCTGCCATGATGCCAATGTCCTGCGCCACTCAGACCTCTGTCAAAGGGCTCATCTGTTGACAAAAGTAAGGCTAATATTTGTATTTACTGTAGTATTACTACAACGATTACAGCTAAGTACAGTATCTCAAAGTAGAGATGCTTAGCTGTAAAGTTTTATTTAAAATAACATTTGTTTGAACCATGTCTTTAAACAAATAGTTAAATGTTGCCAAAATGTAAGGCTAACATTTACTATATTGTATTTAATTTTACAACTATTACAGCTAAGTATATCAGAAGACATACTTAGCTGTAAAGTTTTCTTTCAAATAAAATTTGTTTGAACCATAACTTTAAACAAATAAAAAGTTGAACACTAAATATTGGCATGTCCTTTTTTGCAGTCTGTGAGGAACATTGAAGCAAAGGACGTCCGTCTCTTCATTGTTGGTGATCGTGCCCGCTGTTGGACTGGCTCGTCAAAGGATACGCAAACTGTCCTCGTCTGACTCCTCAAGTCATTTAATGTTTACCTTGGCGCTGTCAGGTGGAGGTAGAGATGACCGGGTTTCTGAAGTCACAGTGGAGAGTTCTTCTAAAAAGATACTGTACTTATGTATTTGTGTTCACATGCAGTTAACATTTGTATAAAATTATTATCACAATAAACAACTGCAAGTAATACTAGTGAACATCTGAGCTCTTTAATGGACCAAACATTTTAACACATTCTTGTAAACAGTTGAAATTGCTTGTTTGAAACATGTTTCATTCTTAGTGCAATTTGAGGTATATCAGAAAAACATAAAAATTAAACGTCCAAAACGTTTGTACAAAACAGACGATGTGCACAGATCACATCTTGTAATGATAACACAAAAAATTCTTTGGTCATTTAAAAACTACAGAAACCTGTAATTCAGTAACTTCTTTAACAACTCATCACATACTTTCACAATTTCGATGTATGCATGTGATTTCGGAAAACAAAATTGGTGACAAAATAATCGATTTTACTTCCAAAATGTATGTTTCTGTATCCTGATAGAACGGCAAATGTGTTTTTATCCTGTGAGTCATGCAGAAACTCAGAGTCCTTATTAAACCATCTGACTGTATTAAGTTAGGACATGTACCTTAATTGTACCATAAACTATCAATCCTAATGTCTGTGTAAAAAATACATTTACAGATCTGTCAGGGGACAAAGAAACATGGTTGTGGAGAATTGAAACATTTTCAAATCAGTTTTGAGTTGTTCTAAAGCACATGTGTGAACTTCTTGGGATTCCTAAGACGTGGGACTCTTGCATCTTCTGCCACCTGCCACCATCACCTGCCACGTGCCACTATCACCTGCCACTGTCTGTTGTGTGCTGCTGCCAGCTGCCTCTTCAAAGCTGGACTCATCATCTGAAAAACAAACAAAATAAAGTTTAACTGGACCCCTGATATGTTGAAATGTGTTAGGTTAATTATCTGGTTAGTTTGAGTTTTAATGTACAATACAGTATACTGTAGTTCTATGCTAGCCCTACAGCTACTCTTATTTCTTATTATAATTACATTTTTACATATTTGTTGTTTCTAATTACTCAAGTAATACAGTACAGAGGGTTAATGTGTTTTGAAGAGTCTAACTTACCAGAAAGGATGCTTTGCTCCTGGTTAGCTTCCTCTCCTCAGATTCCTCTCCTCAGATTCCTCTCCTCCTCCTCATAAGATCCACACCGCTGCCTGCTGTGTTGGAAGTGGCAGATCTCTCATCAGTTCATCAACACGTAAAATAAAAAAGTGGTGGGGTCGTAGCCACTTGTCCCGTTTTTGTTTTTAGCTTTGTAGCACTTAGCTTTAAGCTCTTCCAGCGATCTCCAGCTTCTTCCAGCTTTTCATGTACTTGTTTGAATAACTACACGTTCGGTCAAGGCGTTCGATAGTTTTGAGCTATTTTAACGTTTCCATTAGAAATGTTGCATCGCTCACCGACCAGTTTTACTTCCCCACCATGCGTTAGCATCTACCCACTAGCCAGCCCAGGCGGAGAAGTAAACACGAGGGGGGAGAGGGAGGGAGGGATGGGGGTGCGCGCAGCGCACATGCGCAGTCAGGACAGTTTCCCACAGTCCGGTAAAAGGAACAGATCATGTGTTTACATGCGCACACATCGGGCTACGGATCGGCGTAAACCACCCGTTTCGAACGGATCGCAAATTAGGTCGGATCACGCCGAATACACAAAAAATAACCCGACCGGGGTGTTTACATGACGGACTTTTGATCCGTTCGGCCGTTTGATCCGATTACTTATGTCCATGTAAACATAGCTACAGTACTGTGTTTAATGACAGATGTCATGGCTGGCTGGTAAGCTCCTAACCTAATTATAAGAACATAACTTCAAAATGACTGACTATCCCTTTAAATGTTGGTGGATGTGCAAGGTAAATGTGCTTTGATTGTCAGAGCAGTATCAGAAGGTTAAAATGTTGTTTTTGTATGCCACAGCTTACCTGTATGACTACTTTATTGAGATTGCTGTAATGAGTTCCCCTTCAGTCTGGTCTCTCAGTGCAACATACTTGCTATGGGAATTACGCCCCCACGTGATTACCTGAAGGAATATACTCACGCCTTTATGGCTAGGGGCGTCATCCCCGCGCCAGAGGCCCCGCCCTCTGGGTACTTAAGCGGCTTGCACCCCTCCATCTTTCTCTTTTTGCCCTTCACCTCGCTTAAACCTGAACTACCTCTTCGCGGGACTTCTCTGTTGCTTCGTCGCACAACCTGAGGTGAGCTTGCTCCCTGCACAGAGCGCACAGAGAATTATTCCTGCGTACTACTAGACTAGCGAAAGTTAGTCCGGCACATTTCTTAACCCCAAAGTATTTTCTTCTCCTCTCTCTACAGGTTGCTTCGCTCGACGGCGCTAACTACGCCACAAAAACAAACAAAAAAAAAAGCTACCTCGCTAACTCCTTGTGAACTAACCAGCAAAAGCGATGCGACGGAGGAAACATTTCAAGACAAAAGAAAAAAGATTCTGGAAGGACTTGCGTGCCTCATCTCGGACATGCCTCCGGAGAAAGAAAAGTGAAAGGCGAGACTTCCAAGGAAAACCAGCGGGACGGCGAGCCCAAATTCGCGTGCCTGTCCCAGCGGATGTGGCTTTTCCCTCGTAGCAACGGACACCCACAAGGCCTGTCCAGTCTACCTAGGAATGCTTCATACAAAAACAGCACTGGATACGCCCGACTTTTGCCCACATTGCAGCCTCATGATGGATACGGTGCTACTGCATCGGGTTGACCTTGTCGCCAAAGCCATGGGCAATTCAGCGACAACAGTGGACGCGGACACCACGGAGCCCCTCACTCCCACGCCGGAGTTAGAGAACATGGCTCTACATGACAGTACATGTGTCGAATGGGGCAACAGCCCTGACGTGCTGGCTCCTATGGTGGACCTAACAGTCGAATTTGACCACCGTGGCATGATGAACGAGGACGAGATCTCGATTTCAGCCTCGGGCGAATTTTCAACGGAGGAGGCGGACGTGGAACTGGAGGATCAGGGTGAAGATCTGTCCCAGACCCCGGTACCTATGCTCCAAGAAACTGACTTTTCCATCCCTGCTCTGTTCGACTTGTGCCACAGAGCATCGGACGCCCTGAACATCCCATGGCCTGAACCTCCGCCTCGCCAACAGGTCACGAGGCTGGCAGGAAACTATTTTTACTCGAAGCAGCAGGCCGGTACGAGGCAAAAGATGCCCGTGTTCCCGGACTTCCTCACAGAACTAACTCGCACCTGGACTTAACCAAGAGCCCCCATGCTCCTTTCCCTCTCATAGTTCCTCGACGTAGACGGGATGGATGAAGTGGGAATAGCTAACGTGCCTCAGATTGAGGACACACTAGCGTCTCACCTGGCTCCTAAATCATCAGGAACAAAACCAACTCTTCCCAGCAAAGCTTGTCGAGCCTCAGCGTCTCTACTCGAGAAATGCTACAGGGCTTAGGGACTCGTGGCACGTACCTTGAACGCATCCGCATTAATGCAGGCTTACCTTGCAGAAAAGCTGCAACAGCTCCAAACAACAACAGACAAGCAGGCGGCTGCCGAATTGCTGAATGAAGCCCGCAGAGCAACAGACTTTGTACTCCGTTTGATGTGGACAGCTGCTGTTGCACAGGGCAGGGGGATGGCGGAAGTGGTCATCGCAATCCGCCACCTCTGGATGACTCTGACGGATCTCCCGGAGGGACAAAAGATGCCTTTTCTCCACCACTCGATAGAGCCGGAGGGATTGTTTGGTAAAGCTTTGGAGAAGAATTCAGACCAAGCTGGACCAAAGACGCAGACAGGCGGAAGCTCTCTGGGTGGGCATTCCTCGGAGAAGCTCCCCCCCCCTCCAAGGAAGTCTGTTGGCAACAGACCTGCGCAGTCTCGGCACAACTTGGCAACGCGTGCCCAACCGCAGAAGCGGCTAGCATACAAAGAGGAGCCCAGGCAGAGACCCCCGCAGGGCCTACCTCGTACCGAGCACGCATGGAGAAAAAACAGGTTTGTCTCCCGCCAGGCGACCAAGCACAGGGTCTCTTCGGTGAATCGTGACAACAGAAAAAAACGTGCCTGATGAACCAGGTCCACGTTTCCACGTTACACGATCACCCGCCCACGTGGTAACGGGAATGATCCCTTCATGTCCAGACTTTGCTTGTAACATAGTACAAACAGCTGGTTTATTTACAGCATGCGCAAATCATGCTTTCTCTGCTATGAGGGACATAAAATCATGCACGTCATTGCGCATAAGCACAAATAAAGTTCATGAAACAGCTCCTCTCTGTTTTATTGATTCTAAAAAAAAAACAAAAAAACAACAACACTCAATCTTCAGCAAAACAGGTCCCTCTGGCCTACAAGCCATCATAAAGGGAGAGGATCTTTTTCCCCCTCTCCCTCACGGCCCATGGGGTATTAGCATAATTAATAAACCCTAGCAGAGTGCCTCTGATTCATCTGCAATGAACAGACACATAGGTGTCTGCAAACCCTCCCACACCTCTCAGGGAGACAGGTGGGAAGGGTCACGTGCTCAAGCACTCATTCCGTTGTGAACGATGGGACAGCCAATACACTAACCAGACGAACACGTGACTTGTCTGCACCTTAGAGCTGTCATAGGGCCAGAAATCCACGGCCCTACCCTACCCGAGCCCTTAGTTTAATTACCCAAGCCCGAGGGAGCCCGCTGATTTCCTAGAAATCACCGCCCGACCCGACCCTACCCGATTAAAAAAAAAAAAAAAAAAACACTACGTTTATTTATTAAGCTTTTACTGCGTTCTCCCACTCAGCAAAAGAACTTGATGTTGTTCTTCTGTGTTTTGATGGAGGAGGTGTGAGCGCGCTGCTCGCGGTGACTTTTGATGTTGAAGCTTCAGGAATGTCAGGAATGCGGCTACTTGTTCCGCCGCAGATGAGAGCAGTGTGCGGACGTGAGCGTGCACCTGACGCACGTCAGCTGGTGACATCATTTTGAGCTTGTTAAAGTTAGGCCACAGAAATAATGCAACTCTGTGCAAGTCGTGGATAATAATTTTGCGCTCCAGCACTTCTGCATGTCTGCGGCGCAGAAACGCCTGCTGCGGAGAGTCTGTGTGTGAGGACTGGCAGTGTTGCTTCAGTTTCTCATTCCAGAGACAAACCAGGTTGATGGTGGGATATTTGTCACCCTCCAGTTCTCTCTGTGCACGGTAAAATGGTTCGAGAAATGTCACTAAAAAGTCCAGCATGTCGGGGGAGACGCTGTCCAGGCGCGCCTGCTCTCTGGCTGAGTTGCGCAATTTAGTGGCTGCGCTACGGTTTTCACCATCTAAATTCACTCTATTAATTATTTCCTCATCAGTAAACTTACTGCCTTATATTCTTTACAAGCAGATTAAAACAATTTTATATTGTGTGCATTTTTATTTAGTTTTGTTTGTGCTGTATGATTAAAAAAAACCACATCAAAGCCCGAGCCCGACCCGGCCCGCCAATCAAACGCAAAAATATGGCCCTACCCTACCCGAAGTCGGGTAGGGCTCGGGTAGGGTCGGGCTCGGGCGAAGAAACGACACCTCTACTGCACCTCAGCGAGGCAAGCTAAAAGAGTCTGATGATGGGGGGGCTACATCAGACGCCCTCAGGCAGACACAAACTTCACACCTTCACAACAGTGACTGTGTTCAGCCTGCTGTGGACGAAAACAAATAAGAGCCGAATCAGATCTCTCTTCCTGTTTTTCGAGGGGGACTGAGCTCTTTATTTGAGCACCTGTGACAGAGCACCTGTGACAGAGCACCTGTGACAGAGCACCTGTGACAGAGCACCTGTGACACCTGTGAGGAAGCGGACGCGGGCACACCTTGGCTGCCGCTGCTCCTCATACTTTTTGCTCTTTGAAGCCTTTTTTACTACTTTCTGCTGTTTTTTTCACCGAGCCTTGTTGGACATTTCTACCTTTCTCGATTGCAGAGTGCGGCAGGCCTAGGCCTGTGTACAGCACCTGTACGAGCCGACGCGGACATTTCTACCTTTCTTTGAACCTTTCTACCTTTCTTGAACGCAGAGTGCGGCAGGCGTTTTGCCTGTGTACAGCACCTGTGTGAACGGACGTCACGCGGGCATTTTTACCTTTCTGTGATTAAGTTTTAGAGCAACTGTCTTTTCTGACTGCGTTGTGGTTCTGCAAACGTTATAAGTTGCCGGTCAAAGCAGATGGCCGCTTGTCCTGAGTCTGGGTCTGCTAGAGGTTTCTTCCTTCTAAAAGGGAGTTTTTCCTTTCCACTGATGCCTAGTGCTTGCTCAGGATAGGAGACTGCAGCCAGGCCAAGATTTGACTTGTTGCTGGATTCATTAGATAGAAAACTTTACTAGTTTAACCGGAATTTTATTAGTGGGGCTGTTAGCTCCCGCTAGCTCCAGAACGAATTTAGCTTAAAAAACCACGTAGCTGCATTTATTGTTCGCTTACCTGCTGCCTCTGTCACCCTCCTGGGTCCTCTGGACTGTTTTGGATTTTCTCCTGTGCTCCTCTTCGAGGTAATGATCATTCAAATTACCTCTTTCTGCTTCTTGTATATCTTTCTTGGAGCCGTGGGCCTGCTGTTAGCGGCTAGCTCCATGCTAGCTTCCACCGGATCGACAACAATGTTGACCTACTCCGCTTCGCAGCTGTTTGAATTTAACAACTGCTCCATTCCTCCTTCTATTTCGACCATTAAACAACTGGGACTTCTGCGTAGACCTCGTTACATCCATAGAAGCTCTCGAAAGAAATTAGTTCACTTTAGGCAAACTGGCTCTGACTCGATTGCTACTGTCTGGTCTGAGAGACGTGTCGCACCTCGACGACGTCATCAGAACGCTGCGTCTGTGGTCCTTTGTAGTCCACAGCACACGAAGTGGCAAGGAAAACGTGGAGTGGACTTCAGTCTGCTTAAACCTCTTCAAAAACAATCTGCTCCAACTAGTATTAAAATAGAACTTTTTAATGTTCAATCACTTTCAAACAAATCTTGTCTAATTCATGATCACATTTTGGAGAAGAATTTGGACCTCATGTGCCTCACAGAAACTTGGCATAGACCGGATGTGTACAGTTCTTTGAATGAAGCTTGTCCATCTGGATACAGCTATCTGCAGAGAGCCCGCAGCACTGGCCGCGGTGGTGGTCTGGCTGTAATCTACCGCAGTAGTTTAAGGCTGTCGCATCTGGTTTCTCAGGATTTTTCTTCTTTTGAATGTCTGGCTTTCAGCTTCAAAGCACCACTCCTGATGAATGTTATATTAATTTATAGACCTCCCAAACCGCATGTTTCATTTAACTCAGAGATACATGACCTCCTCACTTTTTTCTGCACCTCCCCTGTGAAGACTATTTTTCTTGGCGACTTGAATATCCACGTGGACAATTCCTCTTCACCTCTGGCAACAGATTTTAAGTCTCTTTTGGACTCTCTTAATCTCACTCAACATGTTGACGCCCCTACGCACAGCAGGGGGCATACTCTGGATTTGGTGATTACTGACACTGTACTCATCAATAACTTATCTGTATATGACCTGGGTGTCTCAGACCACAGGGTCATCTCCCTGGAAGTGCCTTCATCTTCGCCTGCTTCAAACCCAAAACGACCCATCCAGTTCCGTGACCTTAAAAACATTTCCCTTGATGCTCTGTCTGCTGATCTTCACACCCTGACCGCTGTCAATCATCCTTCTGCAGATGACTCTGTGGATTACTACAACCAATCTCTTCGGGAGCTCCTGGACCTACACGCCCCCTTGAAGACAAGACTGGTGTCTTTCTCGCGTTCAGCCCCTTGGTACACTGATGAGCTGCGCAAGATGAAGGCAACTGGCCGTGCTATTGAGAGACGTGTAAAATCATCTGGTCTCTCTGTGCATAAGCAGGCATATAAAGAACATCAGAAGGCGTACGCCTATTCTCTTAAAGAAGCACGCTCCAAATATTATTCTAACATCATCAACACCTGCCCTGGAAACTCTAAACAGCTCTTCTCCACAATAACTCGTCTGCTTAATCCCATTAAGCAAACTCTTGAGGACTCTGCTCAAAAATGCGAGCTGTTTCTTTCATCTTTTAAAACCAAAATTGACACTATCAGATCTCAGCTCCACAACCTCCCTGTTCTCAGTGTGCCATCTACCCGTCTGCATTCTGGGACCCTTAACAGCTTTGACGAAGTTGTTCAGAGTGAGGTGGAGGCCATCATCAAGAAAATGAAGCCTTCATCCTGCGCCCTGGATCCTTTCCCCTCGTCTCTCATAAAATCCAATCACTCTGCAATAGGCCCACTTATCACTCAAATAATAAATCAGTCTCTTCAATCTGGTCATGTTCCACTGCCTCTAAAAACTGCCATCATTAGGCCTCTTCTGAAAAAATCTAATTTGGATCCAGACATTTTTTCTAATTACCGCCCAATTTCACACCTCCCTTTTCTGTCTAAAGTGCTGGAAAAAGCTGTTGCTGCTCAGCTGCAGGATCACTTACAACAACACTCCCTGTATGAGAAGTTCCAGTCTGGATTCAGGGCAGCTCACAGTACTGAGACTGCACTGCTGAGGGTTACTAATGATGTCCTCTTGGCTGCTGACACTGGTTCTCCCTCCATCCTTGTCCTCCTTGACCTCACTGCAGCCTTCGACACTGTGGACCATAGTATCCTCCTCCACCGTCTTCATGTGGAGGTCGGTCTCTGTGACACCGTCCTGGACTGGTTTAAATCTTTCCTCTCCAATAGGCTGGAATGTGTTAGTCTTGGCAACGCCACGTCCCAGACAGTCTCTGTCTCCTGTGGTGTCCCTCAGGGGTCGGTTCTGGGGCCCCTGTTGTTTTCCCTTTACATGCTGCCTTTAGGTCAAATTATTAATCAGTTCAACATTTCTTTTCACTGTTATGCCGACGATACACAGCTTTACATCAGGACTGGAGCATCCTCATCTTCCACCTTGTCATCTCCATCTTCACTCACTGCCCTCTCTGCCTGCCTGGAGGCAATTAGGGCATGGATGAATCAGAACTTTCTTCAATTAAACTGCTCCAAGACCGAGGCCATACTGATTGGCACCCCTCACCAGGTACAGACATCTACTATAACAACACTTTCCTTTTCTGGACAAGACATCCCCCTCTCCACCTCTGTTACTAATCTTGGAATAAAAATGGACTCCAATCTTACATTTGAAAATCACATTAAGCTTCTGTTTAAAACTTGCTTCTTCCATCTTCGAAACATCTCTAGACTTCGCCCATCCCTAACTTTTTCCGATGCTGAGAAGCTCGTCCATGCTTTTGTCTCCTCCAGGCTCGACTACTGCAACTCCCTGTTTATTGGAATCCCTGGCAAAAACCTTCAGAAACTTCAATATATTCAAAACAGTGCAGCAAGGATCTTGTTGCGAGTTCGTAAATTTGAACATATTACGCCCATTCTTCATAACCTTCATTGGCTTCCTGTCGCCTACAGAATTCAGTACAAAACTGCTCTCATTACACATCAATGCTTACATGGAGCTTCACCAGATTATCTGAAGGATATTCTTATTCCACACTCATCCACCCGGTCGCTGCGGTCACAGAACAGTAATCTCCTTCACATTCCAAGAACCAAATTAAGGACCATGGGAGACCGGGCTTTCAGTGTGGCTGCCCCCCGCCTGTGGAACTCTCTTCCTGACTGTCTGAGGGTCCCACAGTCTGTGGTTGACTTTAAGAGCGGCTTGAAGACCTTTCTTTTCAACCGAGCATACTCTGCCTCCTCATGATTCTACTTTTGATCTTAGTTGATACTGTTATTGATTTTACTTGTTTTATTACTTGTTTATTGACATTTAATTTCTGTTGCACCTTGTAGCACTTTGAGATTTTCATTAATGAAAAGTGCGTTATAAATTGAATTCATTATTATTATTATTATTATTATTTATCACCAAATGATCTGAAGTCTGCCAAACCAAAAGGAACACCCCCACGCTCTCATGGTGCAGCCGCTCCTTTGTTATTAACGAGGGACACACATTGCCCGAGTAGTACTCAGACAGCACGTCACCTCCCGTCCTGTGCTGATCCAAATCTGCTTTCAAAAATAATTTTCCCAAAGGGTGAAACGCAGACCTCGGTCGGTTTACCTGGTACCAACGCTCCATTAAAGCCAAGGACCAGTAGACTGGACCACTGCAGAAAACAGATTGGAGTCAGGAGGTCTGCTCGTTTACATAACTTGCAGTCTCATAGTAGGACTCCAAACTTGGAGGTGGAAAATAGATGTTCTGCTCCAAACCTGTCTAATAAGGATGACAGGTTACATCTGTCCTCAATTACCCCTGAGCAAGGTAACTTGGGAGCACATCAGCAAGGAAGCCTCCTTCCCAATCTGGTTGACCCCCAGGGGTGAACAGCCTCTGTGTCACCAGAAGGGGCAGTACAAACACTTAGGCCAGGAACTGCCAAAAGTTTCAGCTTGTTGGCTGAAAAGAACAGGTTGATGGCGTCAGGCTTGCCAGAAAATGTGATATTGACAATACAAAATGCCCATGTTAGATCAACAAAATCTTTATACGCACAAAAGTGGCGTATTTTTGAAGCCTGGTGCTCAGAAATAAATATTATTTCTTATGTATGCGACTTGGCTCAGCTCTTGACTTTCCTTCAGGACTTACTAGAAAAAGGTTGTTCTTATTCAACGATTAAAGTTTTCCTATCAGCTATTTCAGCCTGTCACGAAGGTTGGGAACACAGGACACCTGGAGCACATCCAATCATAATAAGATTTATGAAAGGTGTCCTTCGGACTAAACCACCCAGCAGGACCCTGACCCCTGGTTGGGATCTTGGCCTAGTCCTAGGGGCCCTCTGTGACCCTCCATTTGAGCCACTGAGCGAGGTTAAGATAGATTTACTATCTTATAAAACTGCTCCATTTCTGGCACTTTGCTCGGCGAAACGCGTGGGTGACCTCCATGCATTATCTGTACATCCAATGTGTACCAGATTCGCCCTTGATGGGTCAAAGGTCACACTAAGGCCTAATACCGAATACACTCCCAAGGTCTGGATTCTGAAACATAGGAGTCTAGACTTTGATCTATCCTCCTTTCCACCTGCTCATGTCCTCACTTAGGAACAGGAATGGCTACAGGCTCTCTGTCCAGTGAGGGCTTTACGCACCTACATGCAGAGAACAGCCGAATGGAGGAAAACAAACCAACTGTTCATCTGCTTTGCAGCACCTGCTACCGGGAGAGCCCTATCAAAACAACGCTTCTCACATTGGGTGACTGAGGCCATTAAAAAGGCATACAGTAGCAAAGGTCAACAGGTACCCTCTGGAGTGCATGCTCACTCCACTAGGGGCTTGGTCACTTCTTGGTCATTATTCAGGGGTGTACCAGTCGCAGACATCTGTGCTACTGCGAATTGGAGCTCATTAAATACTTTTGCAAAGCATTACAGTTTGGATGTTACTGCGGGTGACGTCACTCGGGCTGTCCTTTCTAACA
>JBBPBX010034056.1:12711-32872 GCA_038048925.1 Garcialebias charrua
ATTTGAGCATGCCTTGGGACTCGTAAAAGAAAAAAAAAGGAGGTTTGTTTCACATGCATAGAATACCAAGTATGCTGGATTTGGATTATGACTCATACAAGCAAATGCTTGGTTTGAATGCTAAATCCAGAGACACCCCACCCCCAAGAGATGCACGAGAAAGGCAAAATACAGTTTAATAAAGAGACAATTAAGCAACTTTTATTTGATTTATGAACTTTCAGAATTAAATGTATAATATTTTTTGGCACACAAGTTCACAAAGAATATTACAGAAACAAAAGCTATTTAGCACAATAAATAAATCATGCTTTTTTGCAATTATAACCCTTGAAGCTCATAAAGATATGTTCCTGTCTTTGATTTTGTACATCTCCCTTATAATGTTTTTGCTAGTTTTTGCTACTTTTTTATTTTTCTTTTGTTTATTGTTTAATGTAATTTCATTCATTCATTCATTCAACCTTTATTCATACAGGCTATCCTCGTTGAGCCACGGGGACTCATTTACAAGAGGGACCTGTTTCACTCACACCCAGGGTCAATTTTAGAGTTACCAATCAGCCTAACATTGTATCATTGCATAATTGTATCATTGCTGTTCATCAATCTTTAGTTTGTAGCAGGTCGCTTTCGTAAATGAGCCCTCGAAGCTTAATAAGATTTACCTGACTAAATAAAGGTTGAATGAATGAATAAAGCGATGAAGGTGGACTCCAGTCGCCCGATGATTCTAAAATTCTAGCTACGGCCATGCTAATTCTCTCAAATCGCGCTAATCACATGGTGAATGCTATATTTCCGAGCGGCCCTGAAGGCAACGCGGAACTGGCATCCAGTGCATCTCTGTGACGTCACGTGCGGAGACAGCAGATACATGTCCTCGCTGCCTCCTCCGGAGCTGCGCTGCTTTCTTGATTTCTTGATGTGAAAAGGGTATTTTTAACTTAAGCCTGAAAGGGCAGCAGAGCGCTAACATGCAGAAGAGCTCGGTGGTCGTGGTGGCGGATAAAACGAGCCTGAAAAGGCCGTTTGTTTTTGCTAACGCTGTACATATGGTAGGTAAAGCATGTTCATGTAATTTAACCATAAGGCCTGTTTGTTGTGATGCTAATATTCACTCTAAAATTAGCATTCAGCCTCATATAAGCCCCAGTGTTAGCTATACTGTACACCAAATAATTTTCTACTAACTGTATGAAATGTTATTAATTATGTTTTGTCTTACTTCTGGTCATGTGCTACTTCCATGTATTATTATTTTTTATATATTGTTTTATAAGTGTCTAGTGCTAAACCTTTTTTTGCTTGTATGTCACTTCACTGCTTCAAAGTGCATAATTATTACATAATAATAATAGTAATATAAGTACGTAATATTTACATTGTATTCGAAATAAAATGACAAAAAAATAATTATGAGCATCAGCATGGCCGTAGCTAGGATTTTAGAATCATCGGGCGACTGGAGTCCACCTTCATTGCTTTATGAGCTTCAAGGGTTATAATCCCAAAAGGCTTGATTTATTTATTGTGCTAAAAATAGGGGGAGTGGTGGCGCAGAGGTTAGAGAAGGTGGACCTGTGATCGGAAGATCGCCGGATCAACTCCCGGTGCCAACAGCATCAAAATGTGTGCGGGATTGGTGAAGCGTCCACACCTGTCTCCCCCCTCATTTGCCCCACTCTGGGCCCTTGAGCAAGGCCCTTAACCCCCACCATCTGCTCCTCTGGGCACCCTAGATAGCAGCTCTCTGCTCCACACAGAGGACTGTGGTAGCGCGGTGGTCTGTGGTTGTGTCAGGAAGGGCATCTGGCAAAAAATACTTGCCAAGTCTTGGTGCAACTTCGCTGTGGCAACCCCCTGACGAAGCGAGCAGCCAAAATATATATATTTTTTTACATTTTATTCAAAAATAAGTTCCTTCCCCTTAAAGAGTATTAAAAGCTTACACATTTATTTAATTTATTTGTTTAATTATAGCCCTGAACTAGATCTTATTTTGTATGATTTATAGTTTGCAAACTCAATAAGGTCTTGTGTTCTTGTCCTTCAGGCGCTGTGCTTCTTCATGCTGAAAATGACTGTCATTTGGCACGGAGACCTGCTGCAAACTGGCAAAGTAAGATTTGGACTTTTTTCTGAGTGGACAAACACACTTTCAGAAGCAGATGCTATATATCGGAGGCAGCTGAGGAATTATTAATGACCACTTCCATAAATATCCCTTGAATGCACCACAGCAGCACATTTTCATACTGTATTGTATTTCTTTGGAAATGACGTGTTTATTAAAATATCCTTTGGTAAAACATTAGGCTAACTTCAGACCGCTGGTTTCTGCAGCCTGAGCAAAGCACAGCAGCTTGGTCAAACTCTAGTATTTTGCATTTGTACCAGTTTAACTCGGATGGGATTTTGCTCTTTAGATGGTGCCCAGTATTCCTGTAGCGATGATGTACGCCATCGAGGTTGGCTGCCTGCTACTCTCGGTGCTCGGTGTTTTCGGAGCTTGCAAAGGAAAGAGATGGTGTTTGCTTCTGGTAAAGAAATAAAACTGTTTGTTTTTACTGCTGTGGGACTCTGTGGGGTATTTATTATATAACTAGGTTTTTCTCTGTTTATGTGTACAGTTTGCAGCAGGGATGGCAGCAGTCAGTCAAACTATTATTATTAGAACAGCGCTGAGTTACCAAGATGTTTATGAGGTACGGTACTGGAGTGACTCAGGTTATTCTTACAGTGCAAAATGTTCAAGTGGGATTTGTCTCTCTGTAGAAACGTGTTGTGCGTGACGAGTCCAAGCTGCTGGCCATGATGCCGCTCAGTGCACCCAGCAAAAGCAACAGGACGTTGCTTCACAATATCCAGGAGGAAGTAAGCAGCAATGATTGATGCTTTATTTATCTGTTTTACATTTTTTAATGCATATGTTTTCTTACACGCGTTCCTCTCCTGAAATATAAATTAATTTGAGGAAAAACTTATTTAAATGTAACTGTTGCATCACAATTTATAGATTTATATTTTGACATAAACAGGAACTTTTTAGTAAAACAGTACCAAGCAGTCCCCTTTAATTTCCCTAGCAGAGCTTTTTTTATTTTACTGTAACTTGATTCCGTTTTTTTTTTTTTCTTGCATCTTTGTTTTTCTCTGCAAGGATAAGTATGCAAAGAGAGGTACAAGTGTGGTTGGAGCCATCAAAACTGCAAAATGAAAAGTGTTTGGTTTTGTTGCAATAACTAAACGCAGCTTAAACTGTGCAGGAAGGCACAGGACTTCCTCACTCTGAGCTTCTCGTCTTCTCCATGTGCATTTAATGAAGGAGGCATGACCAGGCGTACGCTAGCAACAAAAAGCGCCACCTTGTCACATGACCTGAAAAGTCAATCATCTTGAAATGCAACTCAACTCTTTAAATGGACATGTATATCATGTATGGCAAAAAAAATACTTGCCAAGTCTTGGTGCAACTTAGTTCACTGTGGCAACCCCCTGACAAAGGGAGCAGCCAAAAGAAGATTTTTTTTTTTACATTTTATTCAAAAATAAGTTCCTGCCCCTTAAAGAGTATTACAAGCTTACACATTTATTTAATTTATTTGTTTAATTATAGCCCTGAACTCTTATTTTGTATGATTTATAGTTTGCAAACTCAATAAGGTCTTGTGTTATTATGATATTTATCATGTGCATTTAAGCTTACAGTATACTGTATGACTATATGTGAAATACTTATTTATTCAAATTCATCCTGCTTGCACTGTTAAATCAATTGACTGCCAAATGGCGGCTTTGGGAGCTTGCACGGGAGGACTTTAACAAGAATTTAACAAGATTAACACTTAAAAACAATTATTTGTTTGCTCAAAATTATAGTAAAGGTTGAACTCAGTTGAACTTTTCCTTAATAAATGCACTTTGACGGTCAAATCAGCTGCATTTTCAAAAGTATTCGCTGCCTCGGCGCTCCGGGCGCACACAGAAGAAGGAAAGGAAGGAGGAACGCTGCGCATTTCTTCGAAATTTATTAAGATAAGTGCCTAGAACAATTATTTGTTTGGTCAACATTATAGTAAAGGTGTGTCTCAGTTGAACTTTTACATAATAAATGCACCTTAATGGTCAAATCAGCTGCATTTTGCCAGGGCGGCGCAGCGAAATGAAGCTGATTTGACGGTTGTTCCAGGCGAGATCCCGGAGCAGAACGAAGGTGGCAGGCTATGGCAAACTGATTGTGTCATTAATAGCCACTTTTACCTATTACATGACACAACAGCATACCTACTACCTACTACTTGAGTGCCATCTAGAAGGCTGAAATTGGTAGCGTTCAATATTTTCAGTCAGAATGGATGAAAACTGTCATATCTCAGTCAAAAATAGGTTTATAAATATGGGAAAAAATATATAAATAAGTTGCTTTGGTGTATAAGTCATAGGACATGCGAATTATGCAAAAAACTGTGACTTATAGGCCGAAAAATACAGTACTTTAATTGTTTTGCTTTATTTCTATACTTAATTATTTTTTCCACAGTTAAAAAAAATCACAGGTCTGCACAGTTCATAGTATTTTTTAATGAAAAAAAAAAATGCAGAAATGCATTAAGGCAGACAGGTCCTAGGTGAGGGCCCAGACAAAGTGCAGCCCAAAGACCCCTTATGATGAGTGAAACAAATGAAGTCAATGTTCCCTCGCCCGGACGTGGGTCACCGGGGCCCCACTCTGAAGCCAGGCCCTGAGGTGAGGCACGCTGGCGAGCGCCTGGTGGCCGGGCTTTTACCCATGGAGCCCGGCCGGGCACAACCCGAAGAGGCGACGTGGGTCCCCCTTCCCATGGGATCACCACCTGTGGGAGGGGCCAAAGGGGTTGGGTGCAATGTGGCCGAGGTCGGGGACCTTGGCGGTCTGATCCTTGGCTACAGAAGCTAGCTATTGGGACGTGGAACGTCACCTCTCTGGTGGGGAAGGAACCTGAGCTAGTGTGTGAGGTTGAGAGGTTCCGGCTAGAAATAGTCGGACTCACCTCAACGCATGGCTCTGGCTCTGGAACCAGTTTCCTTGAGAGGGGTTGGACACTCTTCCACTCTGGAGTTGCCCCTGGTGAGAGGCGCCGAGCAGGAGTGGGCATACTCGTTGCCCCCCATCTTGGTGCCTGTACATTGGGGTTTACCCCGGTGAACGAGAGGGTAGCCTCCCTCCGCCTACGTGTGGGGGGACGGGTCCTAACTGTTGTTTGTGCCTATGCGCCAAACGGCAGCGCAGATTACCCACCCTTTTTGGAGTCCTTGGAGGGGGTATTGGAGAGTGCGCCTCCTGGGGACTCCCTTGTTCTACTGGGGGACTTCAATGCTCACGTGGGCAATGACAGTGAGACCTGGAGGGGTGTGGTTGGGAGGAACGGCCCCCTGATCTGAACCCGAGTGGTGTTCTGTTATTGGACTTCTGTGCTCGTCATGGATTGTCCATAACGAACACCATGTTCAGGCATAAGGGTGTCCATATGTGCTCTTGGCACCAGGACACCCTAGGTCGCAGTTCGATGATCGACTTTGTTGTCGTCTCATCTGATCTGCGGCCGCATGTCTTGGACACTCGGGTGAAGAGAGGGGCGGAGCTGTCAACTGACCACTACCTGGTGGTGAGTTGGCTCCGATGGTGGGGGAGGATGCCGGTCAGACCTGGCAGACCCAAACGTATTGTGAGGGTCTGCTGGGAACGTCTGGCAGAGTCTCCCGTAAGACGGAGCTTTAACTCCCACCTCCGGGAGAGCTTTGAACACGTTCCGAGGGAGTCGGGGGACATTGAGTCCGAGTGGGCCATGTTCCGCGCCTCTATTGTCGAGGCAGCTTATCGGAGCTGTGGCCGCAAGGTTGTTGGTGCCTGTCGTGGTGGCAACCCTCGAACCCGGTGGTGGACACCGGCGGTGAGGGATGCTGTCAGGCTGAAGAAGGAGTCCTATTGGGCCTTTTTGGCCTGTGGGACCCCGGAAGCAGCTGATAGGTACCGGCAGTCCAAGCGGCATGCGGCTCGGGTGGTTGCTGAGGCAAAAACTCGGGCGTGGGAGGAGTTCGGAGAGGCCATGGAGAATGACTTCCGTACGGCTTCGAGGCGATTCTGGTCCACCATCCGGCGTCTCAGGGGGGGGAAGCGGTACGCCACCAACACTATTTATAGTGGGGGTGGCGTGCTGCTGACTTCAACTCGGGATGTTGTGAATCGGTGGGCAGAGTACTTCGAAGACCTCCTCAATCCCACTGGCACGTCTTCCACTGAGGAAGCGGAGCCTGGGGACTTTGGGTCGGGCTCTCCAATCTCTGGTGCTGAGGTCACCGAGGTGGTTAAAAAGCTCCGCGGTGGCAGGGCTCCAGGGGTGGATGAGATTTGCCCTGAGTTCCTTAGGGCTCTGGATGTTGTGGGGTTGTGTTGGCTTACGTGACTCTGCAATATCGCGTGGACATCGGGGGCAGTTCCCTTGGATTGGCAGACTGGGGTGGTGGTTCCCCTATTCAAAAAGGGGGACCGTAGAGTGTGTTCCAACTATAGGGGGATCACACCCTTAAGCCTCCCTGGTAAGGTCTATTCAGGGGTTCTGGAGAGGAGGGTCCGTTGGATAGTCGAACCTCGGATTCAGGAGGAGCAGTGTGGTTTTCATCCTGGTCGTGGAACACTGGACCAGCTCTACACCCTCAGCAGGGTCCTGGAGGGTGTGTGGGAGTTTGCCCAACCAGTTTACATGTGCGTTGTGGACTTGGAGAAGATATTTGACCATGTCCCTCGGGGGGCCCTGTGGGTACTCCAGGAGTAGGGGGTACCAGGCCCTTTGATACATGCTGTTAGGTCCCTGTACGACCGGTGTCAGAGCTTGGTCCGCATTACCGGCAGTAAGTCAGGCTCGTTTCCAGTGAGAGTTGGACTCCGCCAAGGTTGCCCTTTGTCACCGATTCTGTTCATAACTTTTATGGACAGAATTTCTAGGCACAGCCAAGGTGTTGAGGGGATCCGTTTTGGTGGCCTTAGGATTGCTTCTCTGTTTTTTGCAGATGATGTGGTCCTATTGGCTTCATCAGGTCATGATCTACAGCAGGGGTCACCAACCTTTTTTAAACTGAGAGCTACTTCGTGGATAAGGAGTCGTACAAAGGGCACCAGTTTGATAAACTCTTCGGAAATAACAAAGCGTAAATAGAATTTTTTTTATAATAAACATATTTTTAAGAACACATTTTTAAGATAGACATTTAAAAATATATATAAATACAAAAAAAGAACAACAACTGAATAAAATAAAATTTTAAATGCAGCTTAGTAGTGAGTTGTGCTATTTTTAGAACAGGTCCGGGGGCACCTCAAATGGTCCTTGGGGGCACCCGGGTGCCCGCGGGCACCACGTTGGTGACCCCTGATCTACAGCTTTCACTGGAGCGGTTTGCAGCCGAGTGTGACGCGGCCGGGATGAGGATCAGTTCCTCCAAATCCGAGGCCATGGTCTTAAGCCGGAAAAGGGTAGAGTGCCCTCTCCGGGTCGGGGAGGAGGTCCTGCCCCAAGTGGAGGAGTTTAAGTATCTCGGGGTCTTGTTCACGAATGAGGGAAAACTGGAGCGTGAGATCGATAGGCGGATAGGTGCAGCGTCCGCAGTGAAGCGGGCGCTGTACCGGTCTGTCGTGGTGAAGAGAGAGCTGAGTCAAAAGGCAAAGCTCTCAATTTACCGATCGATCTACGTTCCCACCCTCATCTATGGTCATGAGCTTTGGGTTGTGACCGAAAGAACGAGATCTCGGATACAAGCGGCTGAAATGAGTTTTCTCCGCAGGGTGTCTGGACTCTCCCTTAGAGATAGGGTGAGAAGCTCAGTCATCCGGGAGGGACTCGGAGTAGAGCCGCTGCTTCTCCACATCGAGAGGAGCCAGTTGAGGTGGCTCGGGCATCTGGTTAGGATGCCTCCTGGACGCCTCCCTGGTGAGGTGTTCCGGGCATGTCCCACCGGGAGGAGACCCAGAGGAAGACCCAGGACACGCTGGAGGGACTATGTTTCTCGGCTGGCCTGGGAACGCCTTGGGATTCCCCCAGAGGAGCTGCTCCAAGTGGCTGGGGAGAGGGAAGTCTGGGCCTCCCTACTTAGGCTGCTACCCCCGCGACCCGACTCCGGATAAGCGGACGAAAATGGATGGATGGATGAAAAAAAAACTATCCCCCCACTCCTCCCCTCTTTACAAGAATCTGGTCTTTTTATTTGTTTTAAACTGAAAATCTCAATAAATGTTAAAAATCGTTAGATATTTGTAACTTTTTAAATGGCACCCTCTACTGGCCACAAACGTCTCCTCCAACAAACCTAAAGTGGCCCCTGGACCACCAGTTGATAATCACAGCTGTAGCAGGTTGTTGCGGCTCCGGACACATTTAATTTAGTGAATGAAGGTGTAAAAATGCCTGTTTTGATCGTAACAGTTGCACACCCCTGGTTTAAAGTAATGGTCTTAAAGCGTGTATACATTTATCTTTTTACCTTAACTCATGGGTTCACTTCCACACTTTGAGGTCAGACAGACAGAGAAGAACCGGAAGAACCAAAAACTAAACATTTAGAGATAATGCGGGGCAAAGTTCATGAGTACTTTTAACCTTTGCTGTCAATTAAAAAAATCTCACTCACATTTAGTTTTATTGTAAAACAGTAACTGCGTTGAACCTGCTCTTCAGTATGATTTCAAGTTCTCTTAATCACTAATTCATTCAAAACAGGTGTGTGAAAGCAGAT
Organism: Garcialebias charrua; assembly: GCA_038048925.1. Classification (NCBI taxonomy): domain Eukaryota; kingdom Metazoa; phylum Chordata; class Actinopteri; order Cyprinodontiformes; family Rivulidae; genus Garcialebias; species Garcialebias charrua. The sequence goes on from JBBPBX010034056.1 coordinate 21,481, forward strand.
AAAGGACCGGAATTATCCACCACTGCTTTACGTAGTCTGACACTACCCCCTTGTGGTAACAAATAGTACAAACTTGTGTGAAACATTCTGAAATAATCTCTTAGGAGTCCAGGATTAAAGTTTGACTAAATGTTTGAACAATTCTTGCAATGGGAGAGATATGGCCCTTACATCCAAAATGAACAAACACCTTCAAATTGTATCTAACAGTGCTGTCCCTTCTGCATGAACCACAGCTCTCTGACATGGACACACAGAAACAATTACATTCCAAGCTGAGCCAGCTAAAGAAGGATTTCCAGCTGTCAGACACTGTTTTGACGTGTTGAGCTATGCAACTGTTTAATCAGTCAAAGGGTGAAGGAACGTAAACAGACACAATACTGTAACTTGGTAGAAAGACACTGACATATAATCTTTTCCAATCAGTTTACACTAACTACTAATTTAACATAAATAAAATCCTATACTGCATTCTGAATTCAGATATTTGTGTAAGCTAAACTACTTTGCTGATTTCATACTGTAAGGGGTTTTCTTGTGTTTGCTCATAAACAAAATGTCTGCTTTGTGTTAAGAGTCTTGATGACTCATAACTTGTGCTCCAGCAGGTGATGGTAGTCAAACACAATTTCTGGTCTGTGTGGGTGGGTTTGCGGTACACATCAGTTTTTAAATGTCCTCCATCAGAGACTGAGACCTCACAGTCCAAGAAAGCCAAGCTGACATCTTTTACATCTTCTTGTATGAACTTTATATATTTATCCACAGAGTTGATGTGATCAGTGAAACGCTGGACTTACTGAGATGTGTGTCATCAACATACCAATGACTCCGTGGTGGCCCTGAAAAGGATGCCAAGAGAACGAGAGGAATGTTAGCATAAGCGTTGCATTAATTATATGTGATGGGGACGTGTCCCCCTTACATTTAAAAAATATTCATTTGGATTCCCCCACATTTACCATGAAATATTAATTCACCCAACAGACTTTCTATTGCTTTGTGAATGAATTTGTTCCACTTGATTACCGGTAATAGGAGAATACTCAAACCACTAAAAATCCACTCCTGGTTTTCCTGGTTACCTACATCAACTCGCCCACATGCACTGTTTCCCCAAGGTCACTTGCTTTGGCAGGGCACTCATCTCTTCGGGGTTTTTTAATCGACGGGGTGGGGGAGACACCTCTGTGTTGCACGTTAGCTTAGCGCTACATTAGTACCAGCAGTTGTCGACTAGGGGTGGGGGTGTTAGGATGCGTGAGAGAAGCAGAGCATGTTCTATTCACACAAGGAGAGCTGTTGGTCAGGCTACGTCTTGTGCCGTGCTCTCTGAAATAGTTATTGAATCATATGTTTGCAAATGTAGGTAAACGTGGATGTTTAACAACCCGTTAAAATACACCAGAATGCAGGAAATGGCATCTACTTTATTCAACATTTTCTGGGGGAGGGTCCTCAGATTCCCTCCACCAGTATGTGTTTCCCCCATGTTACAAATGCTTCTGATGCCAGTGAACGTTGGTTTGAGCGAGGAGGAAAGGGCCCGGCATACTTCATCAGAAACAGAACAGTCAATGTGCAGTCACGCAATTGTGAAACGTTCATTTTTACACACACATCTTTCGTAGTCCACAAGACACAGACGCAGAGCTCCTGGGAAAACCCTCCGACTGAAGTATACGCCACCGCGCAGTGTTTTTCCCATCCAGAGTCTCCACTCACTCCCTGCAACCACCGTTTGGCCACAAATCTACTAGGGATGCACCGATCCACATTTCTCACTTCCGATCCGATCCGATACTTGTTAACTCAGTATTGACCGATACAGATACTTTCCCGATCCGATACTGTTCAGGTATTTGACTCTGTATAATGAAACTTTTGCACCCAAACTATTCATTTTAACATTGTGTGAGATAAACCCAATGAAGACACTCTTAAGCCTTACAATAGGGAACCCCCTATTGTAAGGCTTAAGAGTGTCTTCATTGGGTTTATCTCACACAATGTTAAAAAGGGCAGTCACAGATTGTGATTGAACACAAGTGCTCTTTGAAGCTGGATCGGAAAAGTATCGGCAGGTTTGATCCGATACCCGATACTTAAATAATGCTGGTATCGGATACCGATACTGGATCGGATCGGCCCCATCCCTAAAATCTACCATGAAGAAAGCGCCACACTTTTCAGCAGACAGACTCCGCCATACACAATGTCTCCGTGATCTCCAACCGGGAGATTTTGACCATTTGACCACTTTAGTGTTTAAAGAGGTGCACAGCTGAATGTCTGAGTGCATTTCCGCATTGACAAACACACAACCTCCTGAACAATCACGCAATTTTTGGCGCATATGCTTGTGAGAATAAATTTGGCCTGGGCCTTGTGTTGAGAAGGCTCTGCAAACAAAATGACACAATTTTCGTCATGCAACTACGACAATGAGAGCCAATTTCGGCACTTCGGGTGGAGTATGTCGGGCCCATGAAGGAAGCCATCTTTGTGGAGAACCCGTCCATCGTTAGACAGGTGCAGAGGTCTTTGTGTTCAATTGCCCCCCACTCTTAGAATGCTGTTATTACTAGTATTACTCAGCCGGCACTAACGACCAATTGCTAATGGTCCTCCCTATGTCTATGAACAACTAGTTTTGGCTGTAACCAGCAAACTGGTTGATCTACTATCAGAAGGTACTACATGTATAAGACTATTTGTTGGAGCTCCTCAGACCGATGGTCTTTTGGGCCAAAGACAAAATGTTTCAACAAGAAGAATCCGTCCAGAGGACCTGACCCAACCTTGTCAGATTTATCTACCTGGATTATTGAGCAAGCATCAGGATATTTTAAAAGATCATTTACACTTAGAAAAACAGTACTGCTTGTCAACTTGTGTTGTTGAAGACCTTTATTTTGTAGATATTACACTTGTTTTTGATTATGTGACACTGTTTTAAATGTAATTTTTCTCATGTCATCTCTAGTTTGAATGCTGCGGTCTTATTGAAGGCTACAAGGACTGGGGCTCCTCCATCCCTGCCTCCTGTAACTGTCATTATCCAGGAAAATGCGTCAGTACCTCTGCTTATATATATAGAATAAACATCATGGTCAATATTTGTATAACGTCATATGACCATCAATCTTTAGGACTATTTCTATATGTTTTCACATATTTGGCCACGAATTTCAGGCTGTTATTTTTTGTACAAACCAGATTGTAATATTTATCTTAAAAACTAAATAGAGGTTGCATATAACACCTGTAGTTAGCAATATGCTACAACTGTGAATGCTGGCCCAAACTATGGAAGTAAACATGAGTATTGGGAAGAAAAAAAAAAAAACAGTTTTAATTGTGTTTGAATGGATTATTTTGTCTGAAACTTTTTGTCTTAAATAGGTTCGACTACGGGGCAGTGCTACGCTCGGAGCTCCGAAGAACCAGTATGTTTATCGAGCGGTAAGAAACTCTAATATTAAATAATTAACCATAAAAGCCTGAAACATTCTGAATCAAGCAGTGGCCTTGGAAGTCATTTAAATGCAGCAAGCTTGTTGTCCAGTTAAGAAAGCTGTTTGAGATGATGCATAATGTAGGGACAAAAGCCGTAAGAAAATGAGTGCATTGTAGGTCCAAAAGTATGGATTAGATTAGATAAACTGATAGTTTAGCCACAAATTACGCTAAATAACACTATTAACAATCTGACTTATTGAAATAAGGCTTAGGAAGTACCGTATTCACCTTTTTGTGTTGTAGGGACCAAATAATGACCCTGTAGCTTTATGTCACTGCAGGAAATGGGATTAATTAATGTATAACACTGTTATTAGTTGTAATTTTAGCATGCAGCAGGCTTCCTTTTTATCTTCTTGCTTTATTGGACTTCAAATCCAGAAAAGCAGGAAACCAATTCAGGATCAGTCAGAAAGAGGACCAACCTTCCTGCAGGCTGGTTCCAGTACAAGTTTCTATTTCACATAAACTAATGGAACATCACCCTCTATCATATGAAAAAATACAGATAACAACTAATATTTTTTCAAGTGCTTTTCTCTTGTTGATTCACATAGTCCCTACCTAACAATCGTCTGTTCAAATATTAATTTTCCTATACATTTAGCTGTAATAAGTTATTATTATGTAATATAATGGAAAAAACCCATACTGGTTCCTGCTGGCTTCAGTTTCCTTTTTTTTAACATATGTACAAAGGTGTATGTTCTGTAAAAAGAACCAAAGCCAATTCAAGTCTATGAAACACAATAAACTCAACAGACCAAAACACAAGAAAACTCAAACCATGACAAATAATGACTGTTATTTTCTTCTATAAGCCTTGGTTTTAAAAACCAACTCCCCTTTGCTTGTTATCGATAAAGACAGCATTTTTTTTTGCTTACTTGTTTTGTTGTCAAATAATCTTTGCCCAGAAATCTACTGCTCTCTGGTCCTTTTTTTATCAATGTTGTTGAATCTCTGATAGCTTTCCCAATTCAGGTGTACCACAGCAGGTGTAATCTGACACAGAGGAAGACAAATTAACCACAAGATCAATATCCTGTTTGCACCACCTTAAGCTCTTTATGTGTCCGTGCTCTCGTTTTCCGCAGCCCTGCCTCCCAATTTATGTTTCCGAGCTGAAGCTGGCATTCTTCTTGGTGATGGCCATACAGTTTGGAAGTGCAGTATTCTGGGTACGTATTGACTACAGTGCATCGGATACTCCACCAACTGGCGCCGTGCTTAACTTTTTATTTCTGCTTCTGTCCTCAGATTATTTTACTTGTCATGAGCATCAAGCTGATGGGACAGATAAAGAAGAAGCAGGAGTTTATAGCTCTTCTTCAGTCCAACAGATACGTTCCTGGTGCTTTCTAGTGCTTCACACACTGGAAGTTACTATCGAACGCACACGGTTTGGATTCGCACATTATGCTGTACACCATAACCTGGCTATTTTGTGCTGTAGCAATATGTTGTGATTTATACATGTTATTGCATGTAACTGATGTTTAAGGGAACCTACATGCATAGACTGCATACAAATATTAAGCCTTACTGCTGTAAAAAGAAGCAATTTAACGGAATTTACTAGTCTTTGAGTAATATTCACACTTTGAAATGTTTTTTTTTTTCATCTGAACTTGTCTCAATGTTTTTAATTTGCCACATTTTTATATTTTTTATGAGTATCTGGTGCTTATTTGGGGTTTTATATTTTGGAGGGCATGCATTATTTGCTATTATTATTTTTTATTAATCTATTACAGTGCCTCTATGCATTTTTTTTTTTTTGCCAGGTTGTTTTTTAAAACATTGCCACCTAGAGCACATTATCACCACCAATCTGTCAATGGAGGTGCATTCTTGTACATCCCTTTAAAACAAAACAAAAACGTTCATAAACCGTCCAGATAACCTGACTGAACAATGTTGCATTTTTTACCTGGATTATTGAGCATGAGCTTTGATGTTTTGAACCAGTTTGGCTATGGCTGCCTCAGAGGAGTCGATGGGGGGAGAGGGTGGGCCCCAGAAACCATCTTATCACCAGCAAACTGGTTGGTCCACTTTGGGAGTGTGCTTCTTGTGGGACTGAGTTTATGGTGGCTCCTCGGACTGATGAAGTCCTTTGGATGAAGGATGAAACGTTTCAACAACAACAACAAAAAGAAATAGGAACCGTTTTATTCTTTACATTAATCATAACGGCTTTCTGACAGGCTAGAAATCTTTTTAATCTTTTCCTTCAAACACAAAGCAACACTTTTCTCTAAAACAAATAAATGCACATTCTCTGTTTTAAAAGAATAGTTCAAGTCACTTAAAGTTCTGTGTAACCGTTACGAACAATCGGTGTCTTAAAGTGGTGTCATTGGGCTGTGATCAATTGGTCATCGGCAAATTATAAGAGTCTTCCGAAGCTCCACACAAATGTACTCCAGTACAGTAGTTTAAATCTTAAAGGCAGGTCACTTGGCTGCTAGTACTTAAACTTTAGACTGCAATGGACAGTTTATGCCTTTTCTCACCATGCTGCGTTTGCGTCACTAACAAGTCTTCCAACAGTAGCAGCTCAGCAAGAGACTTGCCCTTTATTAAAGATATCTCCTTAAACAACCAATGAGCTAACAGCTAGTTAAAGATTGGCCAAGACCAAAGTAGTTTTTATATATTTGGCAATTTCCCCTTATCCAGTTACTGGTAATATAGCCAAAATATTACCATATTCCAGACAGACCAGCTCCAGAACTCCTGCTCGCCGTGTAGTTTTCTATTTGCTTAGAGGTAGGTTGTTCATAGAGCTGCCGACAACACCATATATGACTTGTTCCTAAACTTTTCACAGAGCTCCACTTGAAATGATCTGAACTGTTTTGCTTTAAGTGAGCACAAACATGTTTTGCGTCATTTAAACCTACAGAGCGCAACAATAAGCAAAATAATGATATTATTATTATTATTGTATCATTTGCCTGCTTCATCTTGTTGAAATGAGCACAAAGATGGTTATGCATCAAATATTTGTTGTAATTTGTTTACTTCCTGTTGCCATGGTGACCTTGCCCTGGTGAGTTACCATATTTTTCAGACTATACGGCGCACCGGATTATAAGGCGCATTAAGTGAAACAAAAACAGTCATATAAGTCTAACTTTATTCAATAGCCACAAAAAATCGTTTCGAGGTCAGTAAGTACAACCAGGATTAATACATAAGGCGCACCTGATTATAAGGCTCACTGTCAATTTTTGAGAAAATTAAAGGATTTTAAGTGCGCCTTATAGTCCGTAAAATACAGTAGCTCTTCATTTGCGGTTGCAGTTTTATATTTTGTCTGTGTGTTGTTCTTTTTACCATTATTTTCTTTTATTTGGATACAAAACTGGTTGAAGACAAATACAGAGAGCTCTATATGTTTTTTTTTTCTTCTCTTTTTGTTGTTTACAAATTAAACCAGTCTGCTCAAACATGATTTTCACCTGCTGGCACCAAAAATCTTGGATCGGCTTTGTTTAAAACTTTTGCACGCATACGTTTTTAATCAGAGTCCCAAATGTATTTGACCAAAAAAAACTTCAAAATTAAGTTTTACTGAACTTTCTGGATTGCAACAGCTTTTTGCTGAACTTTATAGTCAACCTAATTGTATAATCTTTGTACATTTTGCGTATAATAAGGGTTAGACAATGGAATGAGTCCCGTAACTCATTGCGTAACTCATTGCGACACCAGAATGTCTCCACTCCTTGTTATGCACGTTGTATATATATATATATATGCACAATCATCGAATGAGGGGATTTTATGTCATCGTGTCCAACTGATGGCGAAAAAGGGGCTGTTTTTGTTGCACATTCAGAGTTGAAACTTTTGGTTTTTAATGTTTGTAGGCATGTTGGCACTGCGGAGACAGGAGAAACTCTGGAAGGGCAACACATAATTGTATTTCCACCAGTAAGTGACGTTACTGGTGCAGAACAATAACTTCTGTAACGACCCGCTGAATGAGCTGCTGTAGAAATTATCTCTGAAACAGCAGATACAGTCGTCCTGTGCACTTAAACCATAAATGCCTGAAATACACTCAGTTTTTTTTTTCCTGTCATACACTGTTTTTTATGAGTTGAAATTACTGTAATATTTTGTAAATAGAAGGAATAAAATTATTCTTCTTTCTTGACTTCATGTGACAGAATTCTTTTCTTTATTTTACTTTTTTATCCCCCCCCCCTTCCCCAAAGCAGTTTTACATCAGATTTCCTACTAACATGAGACATTATTGTCAGAAATCATTGTTAATTAACTGAAGAAGCATTATAAGGATTTTATTTAAGCTCTGTTTTTTATTGTTGTTTTTATACAGAAGCTAAAATGTTTGGAGAGAAAATAGGCTGTGAGGTCGTAAATGGTAATAACAATAAAAGTAAGTAATACTGTAGTTATAACAGGAAATATATAATGTTAGTGAAAATAATTCAAGCAATTTTGCTTCTTGAAGTGTTTAAATGACTCATGAACTCTGACATTTAGGCCATCCTCATGGACTTTGTGTTTTTGAACGGTAAAACTTTAACTGTTTCATTCGCTTAAGGTTATTTATTCAGAATTGGCCTAAATACCAATTATTTTTGTTCTCCAATGTTCTTAACATATGTTCATTTGACTTAATTAATCTGAAACATTAAATAACTTTTTTCCATCTAACATCAAAGTTCCTGCCGGGGCATTTAGGATGTTTTTAAAAGCGAACCATTTCAAACAATAAAAATTAATGACTGACATGAAGTACGAGTGAGAGGAGCAAAGCAGCCGCAGGAACACTGAAGCAACATGGTGCAAGGAGCACAGAATAACCAGAACAATCCACCTGCTAAGAGATAATTACCGGTACTGACGATGAGCAGGTGAAATTAAGGAGCTGATGAGCTGCAGCTGAGGAAGCAAAAGCCGGTGACACAGAGGAAAAAGCTGAAATGCAATAACTTTAGAGCAGGGGTTCTCAAACTTTGTGGGTTCAGGGAACACTTACAGGGAAGAAAAAGTAAAAAGAAAATGCACTGGAAATATTTGTGTAACAAATACTTAGGACCTGTCCTTTAATACAAATGTTATACTTTTAAACATGGGGTATTTTTCATTCAAGACACAATTAAACAAATATTTATGTTCAACTTCCAAAAATGACAGTATTGAGAAAAATAACGGTTTCAAAAACCACTTTAAAATTTTACATATTCACATAATGAATACACAAAGTAAATGTTTTGCCACTTCTTCAGATTATTACCGAAAAACTCTTTACATAAAACTGAACAGAACCACAACAGCAGTAGTCAAACAAAGTAACGGAGTCTAATTTGTAAACTAATGCTCCTGATATAGCCTATATACATATACAGTACTGTGTATGTGTGTATATATATACAGTATATATATATATAGATACAGTATTGATATATACAGGTAGCCCCCAACTTACGAGCGAGTTCTGTTCCTACCCGGTGCTCGTAACACGAAATCTCATATGTCGGAACCCGAAACACGTGTTGCTCGTAAGTCCGGATTTTCGGTCGTAAGTCGGAAAATGTATGCTAGCGCTACTACGAACACCCGTTTTTCAACACAAACGTACATACTAGTTCATAAACATGGACAGAACTTTGTTTACAAACGGTTAGCTAACACACTTTCATCTAAAAACACATACCAGTGCTGTATTTTCTGTATGTTCTGTACAACTTTACTGTTCGTTAGCCAGCTCGTAAGTCCGGAACCTCTTAAGTCGATGTGCTCGTAAGGAATCAAGGAATCAAGGAGTATTTATTAACATTGCATCAATTTTCACCGATTACAACGTAAGTATGTAGTTGCAGGCATCCAGAAGAGAAATGAGTGCAAAAGCTGCAGCAAAACAAAGCACATTACATGTTTTATCAACACACGATATGTTTTATCAACACACGACATGTTTATTCAACACATTGATATGCTCTTAGCGCGGCCAGGCCCAATCTGTCTCCAGATGAAGGTCAAAAGCAGGAAAAACAGGCAGAAACACTGGGATTCACAGCATTGATATTAAAAAAAGATGAATCACATTTTGTCTTCAAGACACCGCGTGATTCAGTAAAAACCATATCAGAGCACATTTAGGTACAATAACAAAGGAAATACGGCAGGCAAGGAGATTGGGTCTATGATTAATTTCAGACAAACACAAAGTTCAGCAGGTGTGCAGCTGGGTGTTATCTGAAGCTTCACAGAAATCTCTGGGGAGGGGGAGGGGGGGGGCTCTTCAGCTCCTCACTCTGGGAGAATGGATTCCCACAGCCCGCTTTTCAAGGACATGTGCAGAAGCCAGATAATGTTCTTGTTTGTTATCCAAATAGACCACAGTGTTCTTTTCCACTGCCGCCTCCAAGTCTGTGGGTGCTGTTTCATGGCCGAAAGAAATCCAAATATGTGGTTCTGCTCTGCCCCGCTTTCATGAGCTTCCACCTGTCCCTTGATCGATCCTGGGTGGCTGCAAACAAGTCCCAAAACGGACAGCAGGTGCACGGTGGTCCACCACTGCACCAATCGTGCGATTGAGCTCATACAGCAGCTGGGATGAGGAGCCCACGACCCGGTTCAGAGAATTTTGCTGATCAGGCAGTCCCGACAGCGCTCTGATAGCCGCCGAAGCCTCCCTCAGCTTCCGATAACAAACAACTCCGGTTACGCCAAAAAACAGAGCAGTTGCTACCAATAATCCAATAATCCACAAATCCTCCACGTCTTCGACACTCAGAACGGACAGACACATGGGCTGCCACTGACCCCACGAGTCCAGCACGTATCCAGCCGCGTGTGTGTCGGAGGGACAGACAGCTTCTCCTGACACGGTCCGCTTCGTGGAAAAAATCTTATCCATTGAAGAAACAGCCCAATTGATTAATTCCATATTGGTTCGAGTGAGCGCTGAAGGGTCGCAGACGAGACGAAAAGCAAGCAGGGAGTAGGAAAAACTTAGGGAGGGAAGAGCAGAAAGATATGCGACCTGCCTTGCCGAGTGCCGGAAGAAGATATATATATATATATATATATATATATATATATATATATATATATATATATATATATATATATATATATATATATATATATATATATATATATATATAGTATATATATATATATGAATAATGAATAAATAAGTTTGTTCTCTGATCAGTCTTAAAAAGTTTGAAACATCCAGACATTGTGTGTGTGATTTTCCTGTCTGTCACTACCGGGGAGTTGGGAGATAAGAAGTTAAACTGTGCTGATTTCATCACCATAAGAATAGTCAGTATTGATCAAGTCATCTCCGGAGCTTTGTTACTCTAGTTCCTGAAGATAGTGCATTGCTTGTGGAAAGAGCCTGGCCAAACTCTGTTTCGCAAACAATCCTTATCTAAAGGGATAAAAAGAGACAGGCTTAGCTCCTATAGTTCAGAGTCTGACGGGGATGTGTAATCGCCCGTATTGTTTAATGTTCACTCTGCCTATGGTTGACAAACGGCTCTCTCACTTTGATGTCAAACGGTAAGAGTATTTGTTTAAGCATTAATCATTGTATGCAAGTGTGTTACTTGTTTGTTTTCTGGCTTGCTTGCTATTTGATTTTCTGTGGTTAAAATAAAGAACATTTGTTTTTAAACAGAAAATAGTTTCCTGTGAAGTCTCTTGAGCTGTGATATTCTTTTGAGTATATTTGCCTATCTCTCTCGATTCTGCATAAATAATATTTCATAAAACATTTATGAATAAAAATTCATAAAATATTTATAAAATAATATTTCATAGAACATTTATATATATAATATATATATATATATATATACACACACACATA
>JBBPBX010034057.1:0-10870 GCA_038048925.1 Garcialebias charrua
TTTGTAAGTGCCTGGGGACACAATTTTTAAAAGCAAACATATTTTGTGTGAACAAACCTTCATATTGTTTTAGACGCTACATTTTCACTACCTAATTGTACAAATAAATAAAAAACTGTAGATTGTGGCGTTAGATATGAACAGTTGACTCATATGACGTCAGCCGCAGCTTAATATGGAATCCGTGTTTCATTGCTCAGTACCCTTGAATGTAAAGTTCGTCCCTCCTTAGCTCAGGTAACACTGTGAGCAGGTCTAATTCCCCCCGTCGCTCCAGCCCACTCTGTACATTAATTAGGCCGCACGCTGCACCAAACTGCTGCTTCTCCCATCAGCAGCCCATTCCAGAGGCAATCTCTCCATCGCCACAAGAGGCTTTTCATTAACGCAGCCTGTGGTGTTTTATCACTCACAGAGACCCCTCTCATTCTCCGCCATCACCTCCCCCCTCCATCTAACGCTCCTCACCCCTCATTGGTCTCGGGCTCCTTCATCATTGCAGCGATCGTGTGAGCGAGGGAAGAGAATATGAAGGCAGCAGCCTTTCTTTGGTGCAGTGTGAACGCTGAAATTAGAGAAATGGTTGGTTTGGGATGTGAGGGACCAAACGTGAGGTCACACAGGTTACAACAGAGACTAGTCACAGCAGATCCCCTGGTACTTGTTTTTTTTTCTATGCTGACCTTTATGATAACAGAGGGCAAACACACATATGTGTTTTTAGTTTTTACATTTCTGTTCCATCTGTGTTCATCACTGTAGCTAAATGAAAATGTGTTCTGTGTATGAGATATAACATTTAGAACAATACTCCAGCTCTCACTTTCTATTTTACAATCAAGACCAGGGATGACACAAAAGAGGGATGGGGTGGTTGAGGGGCCTTAGGGGGCAATAACCACCCCTATTAATGTATTACCTGTACTTCCCACCATAATCCACTGGCCTCTTAGAACCGTGAGCTTTAATTTGATTTAGGGTTTTGATCTCCTAGCTATTTAGGATTATAGTAGAATTTCATAAACTTTGAAAAAAAAAATATTTAGAACAATATTTTAGTATTTAAATAATTTGTCGTACTTAAAATTTAAAAACGTTTGTCCCCCTAAATACAGACAATAGGTCTAGGTTGAACAAAAATAAATATTTTGATGCAGAAAGCCAATGTCCGCGTATTAAAATGCAGTCTCAGGAAGCTATATGCATGATTTTATTAAATAATATTTGAAAAGAGAAGTGGGCAAAAATGAGTGAGTTAAATTGTGATTGGGCATTAAATTAAACTTTAATAAAAAATGCAGTAGACCTATTTCTAAGGGTAATTACTTTTCAGATAGCTTATATATGATAACGGTGTCAAAATAAAATAAAAAAACAAACAACTAAAAATCTGATATGGCATTTGATTCCGGTGTGACACCCCAAGATTATTAAGAGCTTATCAGGCCACCCCTTTGTAAACTCACAAGACTTAGCAAACAGACATAATTTCTCTGTTGTAAAAGTTTGCATTAAAATCTGACAGCAGCACGGTTGTGATGCTGCTGTTGTCTTGTAATCATTTAGGAAGATAAAAAGAAAGACCTTTACTTGCTAGAAAACAAGTCAGTAAGTCACTTTTTAAGCTTGTCTTGACGTGAGACCTTTAGTTCCTGTTATTTGTTTTGCAAGACAAATGGTTAAACCTGAATGTGACTGAGTCAAAAGTTTCCTTCTGTGAAAATGCTCCCAGGATTTTCACCATCCTTTTGGTTCAGAAATCAATCTGAGCACAATTTCACATAGACAAAACAACAATTAACAGTATGTTATTTTCTGGTTAATTATACCCTATAGGAGTGAGCATAAAATACAACCTGAGCAAACTGGGGGTCAGTTAATAACACTGTTTAATATCCATTTCCTCCAATAAAGCTAATAAAACACATTTACTTAATAATGTCCTGCAAACCAGAGACTAAACACAATCCGATGCACGCTTCATTACATTGATTGAAAATGTGATTTAGTTGAGTGCATCTGGCACAAATTATAAGAATATTTGTCCATATGCTCTCAGTCTCTGGCTTTTAAAGCCTGACGTTCCCTCACATAAATGTTGTTCCCTTTCTGGGTGTTTTATGATACTGCTTGTCGCTCTGCCCTCAACCTCTCCCCTCTCACATCATGCCCCCCTCATTAGACCAATGTACCAAATCGGTATTCCCATCAGCAGCAGCCCTCTCAAGGATGAGTCCTGCTTATTGTCAATTTGTGTTATTTATTACTGCAGAGTGAAATAAAAATTTCACAGCTCATGTATTGTTCACTTACCTCAGAGAGCAAGTTGAAAAGGCTCCGCAGATGGGCTTGTTCTGCACTGTTCTCCAATTGTTTTTCTATTTAGCTTTTACATTATATTTTTAATTTTGTTTATATTTTTGCAGAGAAAAGCTGGAAAACTGCTCATCATAAACTTCATATGTTACAGAATATTCAGAATAAGAATCAACTTTATTGTCAGTGCACCGGAGCACAATGAAATTACATTTTCAGTACAGCTTGTCCAAGAAAACAAACAAGCAGACATGGGGAGACGGAAGTGTCTGAAGCCGCGGCCTCAGGAGGCGCGGCCCTTTTCGTTTAGATAAAGAAAAGAGAAACACGAAGGGAGGCATTTTAAAAAATCACATCTCGCACTGTCCTAGACGGGACACAGTGTGAAAGTTGCACACAAAAAAATTCCTCTTCTTGTTCACATAACATCCAGGAAAGTTTGAGATAGCTGACCAATTCAAGGCCAAGCGGGGGAGCCAGATTCAGATAACAACAATCATTTGGGGTCACGCCGACTCTGCTTGATTTCTGTCTGCCTTCATAGTTCTGCTGGTACATCGCAACGTTACAATGGCGACTTCAAACAGCCACAGTTTGTGGTCAACACTGTTGGGCCAAGCTTGTAGCTTCTCCGAGGTTGATTCCTTCCCGCCAGCGAGTTTCAGAAGCCGCAAGTGGCCTGCGATTCTCAGATATCGCGTCCAGCTTACGGCTCAGCTCACACAGCATTTGAGTCTGAGTGCTTATCGCTCGGCACATCCCTTCACACAAGCCGGGCAGCCTCACAATGGTCAGAACAGCTGACAACGTTTTTCGCATTTGTCGATATGCCATGTAACTGCCAACTCTAAAAAGCAGAAATCCTGTTATCATAAATCCAATTATGTACATGTCTTCTACATCCTCAACCGACAATACGGACAGACACACGATCTTCCACTGCCCCCAGGAATCCATTGTGTATTACTTTGTTTATTTAAGAAAATATTTGCATGAATTACCCAACTCCATGTCATGACAGAAAGGTGAAGGCTGTTGTGATGTAGGACACAAAAATATATAATTTATTTATGTTATTATTTGATATATTTTTAGTTTTGCATCATAATAAAAATGTGAATTTCCTTATTGTGTTTGCAGACATTTTGTATGATACTCATAAGTAGTTATCCTAATTATTGCTTACTGCCGAAAGGCAAGGTTTGTAAGAAACATTTGTGTGTCTGTCTATAACCAAAATATCTCCTAATCCACAGGACAAGTTTTAATGAAGCTATGAGGCAGGAATAGTTGCATGTGCATTTACAACTGATTAATTTTTAGAGTCAATCCAATTCAATTTGGCCACAACAGCTAATGAACCTCAGCCAACACAAAAATGGTCATAACGCAGTCAGCTTCACTTCAAGTGAGCTAAAAAATTCCTAGAATCTGTGGATTTGCGCATAAAGAATCTTTCTCTCATTTGTTTTCATTTGATTGCACACCAACATTTCACAGCTTACCTCATGAGGCTTTGGGCTTTTTAATCTAGAATATTCTAGTAACACATGTAGATTTTATTTTGAGCTGGTGAGCTCAGCCCCACAGAGGCTAAATCATTCAGTGTTTTACAGAAAACCATTTTACATGTGCATACACACACAAGCACACACTCACAAGCTAAGCTAACCACAGATTGACTGGTATTTGCTGGCCTCCCCTCATGCTGTCTCTTTAATAATTCAAAACACCTGAGAAGAAACACATTTGCCCTATCAGCTCTTGTTTGGTCATCAGAGCGTGGAGATGGCGTTACACGCTCCCAGTTTGCCTCCCCCTCAGTCGTTAGCCCACTCCCACCCTCCCTCATTCGAATGCTCTCGCTCCACTTCACGCCTTTATTTCTGCCAGAAATGAAAGTAATGAAACAGTAAGCGCAGACCTCGCTTCTCTTTGCCCAAGTAGGAAAACAAACAAAACCTACGTTGCCTATAAAGCGTGACTTTGATTTATTATAAATTGAATAAATTAATCATCAAATGCAAAGATTCTCCTGGTTTGCACTAGAAGAAAAGAACCATCAGAAGATCTCGCTCCTAATACATTCAATAATACAATCCCATGCTATTAGCTCCGTCAGCAGACTTCTCGAAAAACATGCACATCTAACAACAAATTAATAAAAAAAATTGTGTGATTCATGCAAGTAGCTTGGAAAAATTCCTTCAGTGAGTCATTTAAATAAGTTTTAAAAAAATGGATTTGTCAGCCAAGGCAGGTTGGCAGGTTCTACTTTTTGTTTCACTCTGTTCTTCTTCAAACTCTGAAGAGAATTGCTGGCCTCAGCAAAATCTCAGAAAGATGGAAGAAAGGCCAAGACAGGAACATGTTACTAGTTTTGCTCTAATTTGACAAAATATCTACTGTCTAAATTATCATAGTCACATCTTAGACATAAGAATGAAGGCTGAAAGTTGAAGCTACAAATTATGAGTGCCAGTGGCTGGCAACACAACAATTTTCATGTCCAGCATCACCCCCAAAAACAAATGACATTTTCTGGCCTAAATTTTTTTAATTCACTTCCATTTTTTTTTTTCCTTCTTTTTTTTTATTATTATTGATTTTTGTTGATTCACAAAGCTCTTATATGTTGCACATTCTGGTATGCATTCAAAAAAAAAACAATTAGATTTAGTTTATGTTGCAGTGTGATTGACAACGTGGCATCCTGTTAGCAAGTTGGGACAGTGTGTAGGTGGAGCTTTTGTATCAAGGGTCTCTAACATACTGTGCATAGCTCAACAAATACAGCACGGCTGCACCCAAAAAAACATTTTGGCTCGAATACAATCCATCCATCCATTATCTTAACCCTCTTCTTCTTTTTTGGGTCACAGGGGTCACTGGTGCCCACATCCAGCAGTCATTGTATAAGAGGTGGGGGACACCCTGGACAGGTCTCCAGTCCAACACAGGGACTCATGGAGACAAATGAGACAAATAACCATTCACTCTCACTCACACCTCAGAACAATTTAGAGTTAGCAATCAGTCTAACATGCATGTTTTTGGTCCGTGGGAGGAAACCGGAGTATCCAGAGAAAACCCACGCATGCACGGAGAGAACATGCAAACTCCACCCAGAGAGGCCCACAGCTGGGATGTGTCCTCACAGAGAGGCAACAACTCTACCAACTGAGCCACCGTGCGGCCCCCTTATAGAATTAACGATTAAAATCTAAAAAAAAAAAAATATTTTACCTCTCAAAACATTGCAGTATTAATATTTACTTTTCTTTTTGTTTATTTGTTTGTTAAGTTGATAAATGTTTTTTAAAAAACATTTTATTTAAAATAAAAAAGAACCTTGATGTTTACTTTAAATTTAACTTTTTTCTTTTCTTAAAAAAGTGATTTAAAATATAAGCGTCTTTGAACACGTTTTTTAGCCACCTTAAACTCGAATAAAATATTATTTATTAATGTTCTTTTCCATATGCAACCTGGCCCCTCCCTTTTTTATAATGTTATATTTTATTTAGTTTTTGTGTGATTGAAGTCCCATAATTTGATATATGAGTGTCTTTGTTCTCTGGTTAAACTCGAGTTTTATTTAGTTTTTGTGTGTAGATTTGTGAAGCAAAACTGTTCATTCTGCAATATCAGAGTTTGCATATAAGTTTAAAAGCCTAATTTAAATGTTATAAAGGCAATTAGTTAAAGAGATTTAACATACCTTTCTGTTTGTTTGTACAGTATTCTGATCTGTAAACTTGATTCAACAGTGGAAAATAGTAGGTCATAAAATCTATGTATAAAAGTGTCTCTTGGGTGCTTCAGAAAGTAGTCAATGAAGGTAGAAGTTTTTCAGAATATGTGTTATTTTTATTTTTTTTATTAAATTTATTCATTTTCTGTTAAAATTGAACAATTTTAAACAAAACAAAAAAACACAATTTACAAAGAAAATGAAAGGAAGCAAGGAAGAAAGAAGAAAAAAATCTTATAACATCTGCTCTTTTTTAAACAAAAAAGAAAATACATATGAAATAAAAGGCATTCAAACATAAATAGTCTTTAAATAAAATAACAAGCCAAAACC
The DNA here is from genome assembly GCA_038048925.1 of Garcialebias charrua. Lineage (NCBI taxonomy): Eukaryota > Metazoa > Chordata > Actinopteri > Cyprinodontiformes > Rivulidae > Garcialebias > Garcialebias charrua. Next base: position 6,404 of record JBBPBX010034057.1, read on the forward strand.
GACTCCGTACCAAAACAAAATCCAAAACAACCAATCCAATAAAAATATGCTAAGCAATTTCATATTTCTTCAATAAACTACTTTTTACCATTTTCTTACACAAACACATTGAGGAAGCTTTTTTACAATTATTATCCAAAATATTCCACAGTTTTATTCCTTGAACTGATGTGCATCGTTCCTTTGAATTTGTTTGAATTTTTGGTTTCACAAACATTTCTAGTCCTTTTAATTTGTAATTACTGACTCGCTTAATAAAGTAAGATTGAATGTGTTGAGGTAAAGAATTTTTATGAGCTCTGTAACCTGAAGAATTCCATAGTCAACCAGTTTGTAAAACTTTAATAATTTTAATTGATGAAACAATATGTTAGATGGGTGAGTGTAATGCTTTCCTCTGACGATTCTTATTATTGCTAACTCTACAACTGTTCTCTATTTGCTTAATTCAGTCCCATGTAAATGTCCACTCAAGGCAAAATTATTTATGTTTTGTTGCCTGATCGATGTATAGATGATCAAAAAATTAACAGGCATTTGTGATTTTTTTTTCATTCATTCAACCTTTATTTATACAGGCTAGCCTCGTTGAGTCACGGGGACTCATTTACAAGAGGGACCTGTCTCACTCACACCAAACAACCATCCACTCTCACACTCACACCTAGGGTCAATTTAGAGTCACCAATCAGCCTAACAAGCATGTTTTTTGGTCTGTGGGAGGAAACCGGAGTACCCGGAGGAAACCCACGCATGCACGGGGAGAACATGCAAACTCCACCCAGAAAGGCCCCGGACCGGGATTTGAACCGGCAACCTTCTCGCTGAGAGGCAGCAGCTCTACCAGTTGTGCCACCGTGCTGCCCGTCTTATAATGAATGGAGGGTCTTTGAACAGGTATAGTCAGGAAACAAGAGTGTTTGATATTCTGTGCTCCCCTGTGGCTGCAGAGCTGGAGAGGTGTAGACATGGAGAGAACCAGTGAAGCTAATGAGAAGTGTTTGGGCAGCAGGAGGCTGCGAGTTTGAAGTAGGTGTCGCAGTGAATGTATTAAAAATGCTGCTGTTCGTAAAGCACACCTGAGCCATCCGTTCGGTGGGCTGACTGGATGTCCCAGGGGGTCAGCGGGCAGCTGTTTCTTCCTAGTTCAGTGCTGCCACGCTGGCCTACCTGTAGCTCTGCAGCAGTTTGTGTTCCCTTTGCTCTGGGTGGCTTACTCTCCAGAGAAATCATAACACTGCTGGCTCTTAGCACATCAAATAGCCTCTCATCCTGCATTTGCGTTAGTGCATGTGCGTGAACATGTGCCTTTATGAGAGCAGACGCAGGTCGGATCCACGTTCCCCATCCACAAACAAGCTAATGATACACAAATTGAATGAAAATAGAAAAGAGGGACTTTCAATAAGCCTCCAGCCTTTTCTACCCGCCAGGTCAATAATTCAATGCATACACAAGAGGTCCATCTGTTTCAGGCTGTTTCTCAATATCAAGTCATTACATCCATTAGTTCAGCAGATTTTTGTGTTTGGGTTTGTGTTTCTCGAATCCACAGAGGTGTTTTGTCGTGTTCAGGTTCTCACGTCTGGTTTAAGCCCTCTGCCTGTTTTTATCTGTGCATCTCATGTACAACCAGGATTTCTAGCAGACAAACAGTGTGTTTCAAAGCTCGCCCATTGTTGTGTCTGGATTACAATTTTTCACTCAGCTCTGCGAGCACTCATACAGAGCCGCTCGGCAGAGGTTTGTGCATCTCTATTGTGTGGGGAAGCAGGCGGGGGAAGTGACGTTTTGAAGTTGGATGAGGGTCGTTGCCTACTTCAGTTTTGAGACTCTTGAGTAATATGCAGTATACACCTTTTTTGCTGTTGTATTGCACACTTTTTAAAGAAGGTACTGTATGTTATAGTTTGCATGATTTTTACTCCTATTTTTATGGAAGATTGTTTCTACATAACTAAAGCTATGAAAAAACATGTTTGATTTATTTTCATTCAACCTTTATTTAAACAAATAAATCACATTGAGACTCAAAGACTCATTTACAAGTGAAACCTGTTTGGACAGACAATTTGGTCAACTTTATCGCAGCCAACTCAGTTGTTTTTGATAAATATGGTAAGAAGATTATACTTTTTAGTAAATATTACATATAATTAAACTGCAAAATGTGAATGTTTTATTTTAATTTGCACAGATCTGAGTCAGAATTAGACTAACTCACAAATATGCAATAGCAATCCACAGTTTTTGGATGCACACAGGTTTTCTCTTAATGGCCTACCTGTTATTTTACAAACTGACCCCAACCTGCAAACTGCAGCAGCAGCAGTTTTGGGTGAGACTACAAAGTGCTGAGCATAGGGATACCTGTCTGCCTGCAACACTTGACTGCTACCGTATAGTACACACCAAGTCCCTGAAGGACCTGCCAAAGGAAATTCAGTGTTTTAATTACAGCATTGTTAGTGGGAAATACAGAAAAAAAAACTTGCCAATGCTAGTAGTCTTTTCTGTTTTACTCTGAGTAAACAAAATAATCTAGTTGTNATGAGTTTTTTGTTTTTTTGTGTTTGTTTGTTGTTTTCCTCTTCTTCTTTTTTTGTAACCTATTTTTTTACCACTATTTTATGTACCAATCTATGATGTAAATATAAAATAAAATCAAAATCAAAACCACGGGATACTGTTTTTTTTGTTGGCCAAATACCCAGATTTTTTTAACCCTATGGATCTTATGAACTTTGGTACCTTCTTGTTCCAAACAGTGTTTTTGTACACATTGTTTAATAGAAGAGGTGCCTGCATTATTTAATAATAATAATAATAATAATAATAATAAACTTTATTTGTATAGCACCTTCCACAATGCCTTGCATTGACCAAGGTGCTTAACAGGATAAAAAGAAAAATAAACGGGAACAATAGATCAATGAAAATAGAATAAGAAACCACAGCGATAAAAGAAGGCAATGGAAATAAAAAATGCTACATACTAAAATAACACAAGTAATAAAAGTTACACACAGAAAGCTTTTTTGAACAAGTGAAATAAAAATGCAATTGAAATAAAGATGCTACATACTAAAATACAAAATAATAAAAGTTACACACTGAAAGCTTTTTTGAACAAGTGGGTCTTCAGTTTGGTTTTGAACAGAGTCAGATCAGAGGTGGCACGCAGCTCAAGGGGGAGGCTGTTCCAGGCTTTTGGGCCGGCAACAGAAAATGACCGGTCTCCCCATTGCTTGTACCTCGAGCGAGGCACCTCCAGCAGGTGTTGACTGGCAGATCGTAAGTCCCTGCCAGGCTGATGGGCTTTCAGAAGTTCTGAGATGTAGAGGGGAGCAAGTCCATTCAGAGCTTTGAAAACAAACAGCAGCAACTTGAACTGTATCCTGAACTGAACTGGGAGCCAGTGTAGAGAGGACAGGACAGGAGTGATGTGTTCATATTTTCGTGTGTTGGTCAAAAAGCGCGCGGCAGAGTTCTGTACAAGCTGTAAACGGGAGATGGAGGATTGATTAATGCCAAGATACAAAGCATTACAATAGTCAAGTCTGGAGGTCACAAAGGCATGGATGGCCTTCTCCAGATCACCACGACTAAGAAATGACTTGACTTTGGAGAGCAGACGGAGTTGGAAAAAGCTGGTCTTGACAACAGAACTGATCTGTTTATCAAACTTTAAATTGGAGTCAAAATTTACTAAGACAAGTCTTTATTGTACATATTTAACTCAAATGATTTATAAGCTGCATAATATTAGAACAATATTCAAATAAAAACACTTATATAGCCATCATAACTGATTAATTTGTCTAGAAGAGGAGACAAAACTTTTTGAAATGTCTATTTGTTAGGCTATATATACTTTCCCATTTTATCTTAAAATGATTGGGACACTTTAGCTCTTGTTGTGATTGTGCAAAACAAAGGAACATAACAGTTTGGTCAGGATAAGAGCTAAAATAATTATCATTTAATTAACACTCAGAGGATATGATTAGCAGATTTCATCTAAATTGTCACTGAATGTGTATCACTGTGTTTTCATTGTATATAATTAATCCCATGAGTAATATTAATATCCTTCCATGTGTGCATGCCATTGTTTTCTGCACATCAAGTGGACTGGTCCTACTAAACAAAATGGGGAGTCAGAAACTATTTTGTGACATTCAGATGACCATGTTTCTGCTCAACCACAGTGACACTTACCAGATGCCCCCAACGATGTGTGTGTGGGCTGCATGCGTGGGTATTACTGTAGACATGTATTATCAAAGGCTCTGTTCTACGTTTGTATGGGTCTGTGTGGAGTTACCACACTCTGAACTTGTGACCCTTCACTGAACTTCACTCCTCTCGGTGGGTGTGCATCGCAGATAATCTGCTAGCAGCCGAAATGCTTGTTGCCTTTCTTTCCCTGCAGCTTTTGTGCACTTGAGCGCAATTGCACATGAC
>JBBPBX010034057.1:14259-26494 GCA_038048925.1 Garcialebias charrua
ATATATATATATGTGATTTGACAGTTAGCAAATCAGATTTCTGCCCAGAAATGCATCAAATTATTGACTCTCCCTCAGGAGTCACTCTTCTTTCTACTTTGCATTCTGTCTCCATCCCAAAGCATATGTATTGATGCATGCTTTTCCAGTCTTTGCATTGGATGACTGGGTTCTGCTTGACAAATTAATGTCTGATATGCTGGATGTACACTGACAGCATCACAAGTGTAAGAATCTGTATTTCAATGAAGCTGGTTTTAAACTGAGTAATACAAAAGAAAGCCTTTAAGCATGCTACCTTCCATTGAAAATAACCCTTTAAAATTACTTGACTCTAAAATGCTATATGATTTTTCAAGAACAATAAAATAATTTCCCTTTTTTGTACAAGGTCTTATTTTAAGAGAGGCAGGAGTCTTCACCTGCATCACTTGAGAATCAAAAAGTAATAAATGGCTTGATTGAGCTTTCATTTCTTTTGCAAAGTATTCTTATTAAATCCATTTGCAAAACTTCAATCATATGAGTGAACACTGAAGGAAACAAGACGCTTTGGCCTCAGCAATGTTTATATGAGTGCATGTTTATTTGGTGGAAGTGAACTTTTGCTAACATGATTACCCCCTAGCCATGTGGTCCAAGAGTTAGCACATACACAAACACTTGCAGTGCTCATGCAAACAAGACTAGGCCTTGCTGCCTGTTTGTCTGAATGTCCAGAAACAGACAGCACCAAAATATCACTTCAGGGTTTCTATGTCAACACTAGCAGATGCAACATTAATTCAATCAGCCAGTGAAAGTCACCAAGCAGAATGACTGGGATAGAGGGCACTCATCTGAGAGCTGCTTTGGCAGTGTTGGGGAGCTTTGGAAGACTACAGATAGGTTACGCCATTTGGCAGACTATTTGGGTGGTTCTATTTACAAAAGCCTAAACTTAACCCATGTCTAAATGGATTGAAAGATCCGCTGGAGATCAAATGTGACTTTAAGTACAAATTTGAAGGTTATTCTGACATCCTGTACTATAAACTATACTATAAACATCCTGTTTATAGTTTCTTCTGTTTTTTTTTTTTACTGTAACATTCATTATAATTTAAACTATTTCAGCCATTCAATCAAACTGTTCAGCATTAACAAAACATTATGGCTTTTTTCTTTTTGTAACTTTTGTACTTTTTGAATTGTTGAACTTTCTTTTTTTTCTTTTTTCTTTTTCGGGCGCTAGTGGCCTTTATTAGAGAGGGAGAGGGCGAAACAGGTAGAGAGGGGGGAGACATCACAGAAATGTGCTCGTCGGTTCTGGGACGTGAACCCACGACGCCTGTGGAGAGGCTCAGCCTCCAGCATATGTACCGCCCGCTTTAACCACTACACCAAAGCTGCGGCACTGTTTAACTTTATTTCTAATCATTTTCTCATTGTGATGCATTAAGTTCTTCCAAATCTTTCACATGTTGTGCTGCTTCAAATCTACTTTAGCATATTGTTCTTTGCGTCTCATTTTGATTTCTTGTTACCGTACACTTCCTTTGGTCCCTTAAAATGTCCTTTTTGTATTTCTGCATGTTTAGTTTCCTTTTGTGTCTTGTGTTTTTATGAGAATTTTTGAGTTTTTTTGTTTTTTGTTTGTCTCCATAGTTGTCCTTTTTTGTCGTCCGTGTGTTTTTCTTTCTGCTTTCTGTCCTGTCTTTTTATTTCTTCTTTATTTCTAAATATTTCTGCTACCGTTGAAGGTTCAGCTATTATTCAAAGCACGTTTCATCATTTTTTTAGAAAAGCTATTCCACACTCGGCATTCCCTTTGCATTTTTATGAAATTTATGTTTTAAAATAATTTTAATGCATTTTTGAAAACTAAAAGTACTAATCAACATTTTTATAGCAGCCTTAATAATTCTGTGTGACTAAACATTCAACACACTCGTGTTATCCTGGATTTTTATTTTATTTTAATTTTTTTAAATTTATTTCGTTTTTAATCGTAACTGTGCCGTAAAATAAAACCTTTGCTTTTTCCTCCAATGAAACCACCAGCCTTGTTTTTTGGCACCTTGTCCAGTTTAATGTTGACAGTTTCTCAGCTGCAGATGGAAGAGCTGTGGTTGGTGTTGATGAACTCTTTACCTCCTGTATGGAAGACCTTAAGTTCAAAAGAAGTGTCCTGTTGATGTGAATGCGTCATGGAAGGTGGGCAAGAAAATAAATCATGCCGTTTTTAAGATTACTGTACTGCACATAAGCTGTAGCTTAAAAAAGGTGCATAAAAAACAAAAATTACAACATTTTCATCATGTAATACATTATTTTGACAAGAAATTTCATACACTTGGTTCTTAGATAAAAATGTTTGCCTGTGTTTACAGCCAAGTTTCATAACTTGGTTGTATGTGTGGGAGAACATGCAAACTCCATCTCCATCGACCTTCTCATTGAGAGGCAACAGCTTGACCAACTCATCCACCGTGACACCCTAATGCCCAGAATTGAATCACTAATCCATGACATGTTGAGGTGGAAGACACTGCCGATGCAGGACCACAGCAAAAGTTATAACATGAAGGAAAAAAGGGTTGTAAGCTCAATCATCCAGGTAGATAACAATTTTTAAAAAAAGTTTCAATTGTATCATCTGGACAAGTATCTCTAAGTGAGAAAGGTTTCGTCCCCCATCCAGAGGACTTCCTCAGTCTACGGCCGGCCAACCAGATCTGTCCCATAGGTAGCCTTCACTGTGTTTCAAGCCAGCCTCCTGTTGGAATCTCAAGAGTAAACTTTTAACACATGTAATAATAATAATAATAATGAATTCCATTTATAATGCACTTTTCATAAATAAAAATCTCAGTGCTAAAACACACACATCCAAAGCAATCGATCATCATGTGGATGAAAATTTTTAAACTTTTATTTTTCTGTCATTAGTTCTCACTGAGAATGTAATGTTCCTTGAAAATGAAATAGAAAGTATTTGAATGCTGATATAATTCAAATAAAAATACCTGGATTAGAGTATAAGGTTTTTACAGAAACGTGACAGAAAGTGCACTTTTCCAGACTTCAGAGCATCTTCATGAGCTTTCATCACAGCTTGACAACAGCTGCAGCAGGTTGTAGATAGTATGAGTACAGCAGAATGGATCGCATGACAACATAATGTATAATTCTGGGCATGTTTTGTGAAATGTTATTTTGATTGCTACTTTTGGTACCTTATGTAATGTAAGCAGCTCAGTGGATGTAAGGTCAAAAACTCAACATCCTGTTAGGTTCATGCTCATCTCCCACATGTCACAACGGTACTCTTTCAACCATTCATCTAATAGTTTTAAACTTTTTATCCTCAAACATTTTTACTCCAAAAAAACATTTTCTTTTTGGGGAAAAAACAACAACAACATCCTTCATTTGAATTCAATCTTGGATTCTATTCTTGTAATATTTAGCCACTTGACTGCTTGTTATATTCACAGCCTCTGTCACTAACCTACTGCCATTTAACCAAAAATCTTAAGATCAACTTTTTTTATTTTCATTTGCATGACAGAGATTTTCTTTCTCATTTTTATTTTTAAATGTGTTGTGCCATCATATTTAACATGTGCATATATAGTGCTTTGTATATAATGTCAAACGTGTGCAGTGTTTACAATTAGATGAGTTTAACATATTTTTATAGTCACTAGGTATTTCAATTGCTTATGGTACAACAATTGTTTAGTTTTGTGGACACAATTTTATGGCGGTTTCTACACACGTATTGTTAGTGGTTAAACAATTTGGCAAGGAACGCTTCTAGATTTCAGAAGCACAAGACATATGATGGGTTTCTTTTATCGCTTCCTTTACAACTTGTTTTGTTTCCTCTATTTTCTCCAATTTAGACAAACAGTTTTCTTATATGCAGATGAAGCATTGTTTTATGTGCTAAAATAACTAATTTTCAGTTTTTGTCTCTTTAACCTGTGAAACTGAGACCAAAGACAGACTAAACACAGTCTAAGATGACATTTCTGTCAATACGTAGTGACATTTGTAAATAAAGAATAGGTCTAAAATATGCTTGGCTGTACATGTCCAAAGGAAAATGGCAACACATGTTTATCCTGACATTTTTCAGAAAATATGCTTGATAGAGTGCAATTTGTACACATGTTTAAAGACTGTTGTGCATAAATGCATTGTATTTGGACTCTTAGAAGGCTGTTTTGGTTAGCTAGTGACTCTTNTTATGTGCTAAAATAACTAATTTTCAGTTTTTGTCTCTTTAACCTGTGAAACTGAGACCAAAGACAGACTAAACACAGTCTAAGATGACATTTCTGTCAATACGTAGTGACATTTGTAAATAAAGAATAGGTCTAAAATATGCTTGGCTGTACATGTCCAAAGGAAAATGGCAACACATGTTTATCCTGACATTTTTCAGAAAATATGCTTGATAGAGTGCAATTTGTACACATGTTTAAAGACTGTTGTGCATAAATGCATTGTATTTGGACTCTTAGAAGGCTGTTTTGGTTAGCTAGTGACTCTTCTTGAGCATACAGCATGCTGTGTTCCCTAATCCATCTTCATCCTTTTGGTGTTATTTGCAGTAAGAAGCGCTGCACTGTGCAATCTGGCTGACATTAAGCATATCCTGCCATTCAACCCTCGTCTTTACCTCCTTTACTAGTAGCTCACTGTGACACAATCTGTCTTCAGCAGCCCCCCCCCCCTTTTTTAAAGAGCTTCAGCTTTTTTCTTATCACTCTCGTTCCTTTATAGATGTCTGTACTTCCTTTTAATGTTGATGCACACATTTTTATCTGCTCAATACTTCTCATGTCCAATATATGTGTAATGTAAATGAGTGGTTAAATGCTTATCTTAGGTGTTTTAATGGTGATGGTTCACCAATCAATCCGGAGAACAGTTATTGGGTCTGTTTAAAAGCACTTCACATTTTGAAAGCTATCCATTATACATAGCACAAGAAAGATTTGTTCATGGGAATTGTTTAAAGTAGGACTGCACAATATATTAATGCAGTGTTTTTGCAATTTCAACATGTACACTACGGATATCACAAAGGATGACTTTAAAGGTTCAGTATGCAGTTTCTGTAGAACTGCAGCACTTAGAAATATTTTCAACAGGCAAAGCATTCTGATCCCTCCCCCTCAGAGCCATATGTGGCTCTGCCCCCTTGTGGTCTGTTGAATTTCAAATTCAAGCTCTGTTTTTATTGGCTGATTCAAATTCAAGCTCTGTTTTTATTGGCTGGTTACAAACTCTGTTTTTATTGGCTGGAAAATGGCGGGTCACCTTTTCTTTTTAGAAATGCTTATTTACCACCTGGAGAAGCAAGGGGACAATATTTTTTTTAATTTTTTTTCAGAGATTACCTGGCTAACATCAGTCTGTCAGGAGGTAGTGACAGAGTGAAGAAATATGTTCATAAAAAAAGCTACATACTGAAGCTTTAATTGCATTATAGCATATTTCAAGCGCAATTCATTCACATGTTGTATTTCAGGCATATAATTGTCCAATCAAATGCACTCACGGCCTTAAAGGCTTGTATCTGATATAGATATTGGTGAGTGCTTGTGGACATTTCATCAATCTTATGTTTTCACCTTGTCCACTGTTTTGGGACTGTGTGTGAAATCTCACGAGATTTTGTGGGACTTGAGTTATATATTAAAAAAACATGACGGCTTCCATCGAGAGCTGCTGGAGCTTTTAGGTGTTTTTATTCTGTGAGAAACTTCTATACAGTATTTTGTGCTTAAATGTAACTGGGGCCCTGTGTACATAATCTCGTTTTCATCACATGTACCACATGCGGTGCAAATGACAATAAAGACTCTCTGACTCTGACTTAAAGACTGAAAACAAACGAACTGGCTAGGTTTCATATGATGGCGTGCTACCACTAGGTTTCAGGCCCAAAAAACCCAGAGTCAGAATAATTGGATTGTGCAGTAGGCCTCCTACCATCCACACATACACACACACACACACACACAAGAACCTTTACATAAAGGCCCCTGGAATCAGAAGCGGTCCGTGGCGTGCGAACTGAGCGGCCGCACAGGGCGCCATCCAGCAGGGGGTGGCATAAGAGGAGACCCCGCTCCTCTTTTTTTTTTTTTTTAATCTTTTAATAATAATAATAATAATTAATAATAATTAATTCAATTTATAACGCACTTTTCATTACTGAAAATCTCAAAGTGCTACACATATATTGAATGCTACACACATTCATAAACCGGTGGCGGCAGACTACCATGCAAGGTGCTTTCCAGTCCTACCGGGAGCAACTCAGGGTTAAGTGTCTTGCCCAAGGACACAACGACACATGGTGCGGGTCCCGGGAGTCGAACCGCCAACTTTCCGATCGGGAGACGACTGCCCTTACCACTACGCCACGGCCGCCCCATTTTACAACTTTTGTTTTTAACAACATAACACAGAACACTACCGCGCTGCTCCTGGGCCGCCCCACCCTTAATTTATTCACATGTCCTCAGTTTAATCACCGCAGCAGCTGCTGGGTGCATTTCCTCAACCCAGGTCGTCCCCCCCCCCTCCACTTTTACTTTCGTTTTTGTTACGGAGGTGACACTACGTGCGGTCAGTGGAAAGATGGAAGAGAGGAAGAGTGAAGAGAAAGATTAAAAAGAGAGAGGCTCTGGAAACAGACACAGCTAAATGTGCAAACATTGACACATTTTTCACTCAAACAGCTGCAGTTTGTTAATGAGAGATCAAACAGGTAAGACATGCTGTTGAATTTTGCTGCAAAACACTGTTCAAGTTAATTATCAAGTCAATGAATTTTGTGGTGTATAGCATTGTGACATAACATACTGTTAAATAATTTAAATAATATTATATGAGTCTGGATGAAGACCTGCTCTACTGTATATGAAAAGTGCCCTGAAATTTTAGATAACCCTTTAATGAAATTGGCCTGAATTGATCATAAGTCTTTGTACAAAGGGGAGATTTGTGCAGTTATGACAATTTTTTAAACGTGATTTAGTGTCAGGAGTGATGAGGGGATTGTTCCTGTCAGTATAAAGGAACAGGTGAGCTGTAACTGTGTGTGAACAAACAAGCATTAGTTCCAATATAAACACTTTCTAAATGACAGTAGTGACATTGTTATCATTAAAAGTAAGACAATAAATACGTAAAGCAAAGAAAGGGAATAGTATGAAAATAATATGAAATAAGCCTGCATATTTTACCATTGAAAATATATTAAATGGTTAAGTCAAAATGTGTTTTCCATATCAAATGTGCTAAATCTTTACAGATAATTGTTCTGATGCAGGCTCAGTAAATGTAGTCCTCTGGACAGATTCGTCTTTGTATCAGAAAGACTTCTTCAGTCTGAGGAGCTGTGACTAACTCAGTCATCGTTCCTCCTTGATAGAGAGAAACAATGGTTTGAGAGAGGAGTAAAGGAGGCCATCTTTGTGAAAATAAACTGTCCATCATTAAACAGAGGTGGAGGCCTCCATGTTCAACTGTCCACCTCTCACAATGCTGTTATTGCTAGTATCTTACTGTTCATATAAAATATTTGATAATGTTCTTATAGAAACAATTCTTGAATAATGTTCATAATGTGTTAATGCTACATGTTTGTCTCAGGCTACTTCTTGTTCTGCCATTAACTCTAAATACTTATTGAATAGTTTATATATGTAGGTAAAACTAGATGTTGAACAACCCATTAAAATACACCAGAATGCAGGAAATGGCATCTATTTTATTCAAAATTTTCTGGGAGAGGACCCCCACTGGCAACCTAGCCGGGGGGGGGGGGCGCCATTGGGGTTGCTCGCACAGGGCGCCAAATAGGCTAGGACCGCCTCTGCCTGGAATTAGTCTTTATTGACTTATTGAACTGTTTAACCCCTTGAACTTATCTGGACTACTGCCATGTTCTTGGTATCTCGTGAACTGTGGAATTCATACCAGAATTTGGATTTAGTCTGGATAATTTGGGAGATCTGTTCATCTATCTATTGAAATATTTTGTGTTTATTGAAATAATGAACCAGTTCATACATTGGTGACAGAACTTTTTGTACATATTGTTATAAATAACCTCAACTTTACAACAAACCACCTTGCACTGTTTTCCAGTTTTCTGTGTGGTCTTAAATGCAACCAGTAATCCTTCCTGAGCCAAATCTTAGTATCTTCAGATAACTAGGCTATAATACTGCAGAGTGATCACCACTTTACTTTATCATTAGCATCTGCATCATACAGTACATGCTACATGTGCAAGATATTAAAACACAGAATGTTGTATCACGATGACAGAACAGAAAAAAACATGAGTGAGGAAATGTCAATGTGATGATGTCACATCACTCTTTACGTGCATTCCTGTTGATGAAGCAGTAGAGGTGGTCTGTTTAAGGTTAAAATCAGACACCACTCTGAACAGCAGAACCACGCTTTCCACATAGCAACTGTGTCAACTCTTGAAACTGTGCCTGCAGTCAACCTACTTCACATATGGGGAGCAATATTATAGGCAGTCTATTTGTCCTATTGTTGCCAACCTGTACATGGAGGAGGTAGAAAAGAGAGCTTTGACTCCTTTTCAGGGAGACACCAAGTCATTGGTTCAGGTATGTTGACGACACCTGGGTTAAAATTAAATCTCAGGAAGTCCAACATTTCACTGATCACATCAACTCTGTGGATAAATATATCAAGTTCACACGAGAAGATGTAAAAAATGGCAGGTTGGCTTTCTTGGACTGTGAGGTCTCAGTTTCTGATAGAGGAAATTTGCAAACTGAGGTGTACCGCAAACCCACCCACACAGACCAGTATTTACAGTTTGACTCCCATCACCCTCTGGAGCACAAGTTAGGAGTCATCAGGACTCTGTACCACAGAGCAGACAGCGTCCCCACTAACTCAGGAGCCAGACAGAAGGAGAAATCACACACAAAACAGGCTCTAGAGAAATGTGGATATCCTAACTGGGCCTTCCTGAAAGCAGAGAAGAAACCCAAACAGGACTCCAGCCAGCCATCAGGTGAAAAGAAGGAACCCAGACCCAGACCAGTGGTCATTCCGTATGTTGCGGGAGTTTCAGAGACATTGAGACGTTTATTTTCTAAACACAACGTCCCAGTGGCTTTTAAACCCCAAAATACATTACGGCAAAGACTGGTTCATCCCAAAGATCCAGTCCCCCGGCACAAACAGAGTAATATCGTGTATGCTGTTCAGTGTCAGGAGGGGGTCCGTGTACATTCAGGCAGTTCGTTTTTTCATTTGAAACAAAAAATGAAATAACAAAAAAACCACTTGTTTTTTCGTTTTTCGTTTATTGAACCAAAACAAAAAAATGGATTACAAACCGTTATCCGATTTCCGATTTTGTGCACAAAACGAAAATGGAAAAAACGGATAACGACGGGTCAGTTTCGATTTTGTAATTTCTTTTATTGACAGCGGATATGACCCGGAAGTTCTCTCTGCCCCGCAAATGTGACGTGTCGAAGCATTTTGTGTGCACATTTAAGAGTGTAGAATTCATTTGAGCATATTTACACAGAACAAACGTTGTATTGTTTAAAAAAACTCTTAACGTTGCAGGAAAAACCGGTATACTACGGAGCCCCCCAGGGGACGTGGGGAAAAAAAATCTTGCGTGCCCACGCAAAACTACTGTATTGCGAGGTAACGCGAGGTAACGGTAAATTCAAAAGATTTACCTGACTAAATAAAGGTTGAATGAATGAATGAAAACGCAAAACCTTTTGCTATGAACGGCGGTTCCTTTAAAAGGAATGTGGACCTTCTGAAATAAGCATGTCAGGATAGCTCAACTAGTAATGCATCGGTTCGCCACTCCAAACCTCAAAACCGGTGCTAGTTGCTGTAGATTAGTTAAATATGGAGGTGACAAACCCAACAGCGTCTTATAAATGAGGTTAAACCAATTAATTTCATGGCACGTATGTAGAGAATTTGACACATGCAAGTTTTCCTGAACATTGTCCTTTTTGTACAAAGCTAAATATGAGCTCAAGCAACTTGTGCTCGAGGGACTTGTGACTTCATCTCCTATTCCTTCTTGTTGTTCTTTTGCCCAGTCTGTGAGGGATTTGGATGAGGCCACGGGGTGCCAGAGAGCAGGGCAATTCAACATGTGCTGGGGCAACAGAAGGTGTGCTGGTCTCTTTTTGTGTGCGTATGTGCATGTGAACAGAAGCTAATCTGCTACCGGGGGGGTCCACTAGGATTAGTATAATCAGGGGTTTGCTTGAACCCCCTCTCAACCCCCGCTGTTTCACCCCCTTATCCCAAGATCCCCGCTCAGCTCAGCCCACCATCCACTTCCTCATCCTTCTTTCCCTTCAGCCTCTTTTACCACCTTCATCTTTTGAGCCACCCCCTCATTCCTCTATCCTTCCTTCAATCTCTTTGCCACTGCTCTATTCCATTTCTCACCCCACATCTCCTTTCATCCCCCTGACCTCATCTTCTTATGCTTATCCTTATCATTGCCTTCTACATTATAGGTATTTAGCTCAGCATCTTGGAATTACAAGCTCCTGCCTGGGCAGACTAAACTTCTGAGGTACTCTGTAGTCCTGCTTGTAATGGAAAGAAAGTCTAAAGTCCCTGAAAACACTGATCAATGACAAAAGCACAGAGTCAAGGTAACGTGGTTTAGAAGAAAATAATCACAGGTGCAGAACATCTGCAAGGCAACAATATTTAAAACTTTTGACATCCTATTATACAATCAACATGAAAATAGACAAACACAACATCACTTACAAATTACGTTTAAAACAAGACAAACATACTGTAATGACTTTCATTCTTTCCCCTACTCCTTAGTCCCATCGCTGTGTATTACCTATTCATGCTGACAGTTAAAGCTGGGGTATGTAAGATTGTAATGTAGTCTGTAACTTTTCAAACAATATATTTTTAACATATTTCTTCACTCTGTCACTATCTACTGACAAACTGATGTTAGACAAAGTAATCTCTGAAAAAAACTATAGTCCCCTTGCTTCTCTATCAGCATTTATAAAAACACTAAAAACACAGAGTGACCCGCCATTTTCCAGCCAATAAAAACAGAGTTTGTAACCAGCCAATAAAAGCAGAGCTTGAATTTGAATCAGCCAATAAAAACAGAGCTTGAATTTGAACTTCAGCAGAGCCTCCCCCTCAGAGCCTGAGGGGGAGGGATCAGAATGCTTTGCCTGTTGAAAATTTTTCAAAGTTCTGAGCTCTGCAGAAAGTTACACATAGCACCTTTAAAGGTCTCCAAATGTGTTTATGCACAGGGAGAGCAACGAGATGGGGATGTCTTCAAATTTTTCGGAAGCACACTTCAGACAGTATGTTGCAAACTGCACTAGTGAAGAAACTCACCTATTTATGTACCAGTACTACATTTTCTATCCATCCATCCATCCATCCATCCATCCATCCATCCATCCATTATGTTTACCCACTTCTTCCTTTTTGGGTCACAGGGGTCACTGGTGCCTGTATCCATTTATCACTGTGCAAGAGGTGGGGTAAGCCCTGGACAGGTCTCCAGTCCATATAGAGACATATGAGACAAACAAACATTCACGCTCTTGCCTAGAGACAATTTATAATTACCAATCAGCCAAATATAATCAATCAAATGCATGCTTTCGGTCCATCGGAAGTAACCAGAGTACAGGTAGTCCTCGACTTATGACGGAGATCCATTCTTGCGTGTCGTCGTAAAGCGAATTTCGGCGTAAGTCGGAACATACGTCCAAACTGCACCTTATACGTACAGTACTGTATTTTACCAAGCACTTAGCCTATCCTAACACAGTACCCTACATAATTACCAAAAAACACATACCTGTACATTTGAAAGCCATAATGAAGGGGAAAAAGAGTTAATTTCCTACTCTGGAATGCTGGTGAAGCCATTTCCTCCGTTCCTCCCTCCTACTTCCGGATTCTGCATTTGTTTACGTTGTAAAACCGCTGTCCATAAAACAGCTACTTTTCCACAGCTGCTGCCTGTCCAGCTTGCTCCAACAAGTTTTGTTTTGTTTTTTGAATGTCCAGAGGACCAGGCTTAGCTTTTTTTAGAGATTACAGGCAGCTGTAGCCTCCGCAGCTAGTAAAACCGGAAACTGCCGGAAACTGCGTAAATCGGCTTCACTTTTTTTTATATATA
>JBBPBX010034058.1:0-13562 GCA_038048925.1 Garcialebias charrua
TACATATATATATATACATATATATATATATACATATATATATATATACATATATATATATACATATATATATATATATATATATATATATATATATATATATATATTAGAGCTGTCATCGGGCCGGAAATCCACGGCCCTACCCTACCCGAGCCCTTAGTTTAATTACCCAAGCCCGAGGGAGCCCGCTGATTTCCTAGAAATCACCGCCCGACCCGACCCTACCCGATTAAAAAAAAAAAACAAAAAAAAAAAAAAAAAACACTACGTTTATTTATTAAGCTTTTACTGCGTTCTCCCACTCAGCAAAAGAACTTGATGTTGTTCTTCTGTGTTTTGATGGAGGAGGTGTGAGCGCGCTGCTCGCGGTGACTTTTGATGTTGAAGCTTCAGGAATGTCAGGAATGCGGCAACTTGTTCCGCCGCAGATGAGAGCAGTGTGCGGACGTGAGCGTGCACCTGACGCACGTCAGCTGGTGACATCATTTTGAGCTTGTTAAAGTTAGGCCACAGAAATAATGCAACTCTGTGCAAGTCGTGGATAATAATTTTGCGCTCCAGCACTTCTGCATGTCTGCGGCGCAGAAACGCCTGCTGCGGAGAGTCTGTGTGTGAGGACTGGCAGTGTTGCTTCAGTTTCTCATTCCAGAGACAAACCAGGTTGATGGTGGGATATTTGTCACCCTCCAGTTCTCTCTGTGCACGGTAAAATGGTTCGAGAAATGTCACTAAAAAGTCCAGCATGTCGGGGGAGACGCTGTCCAGGCGCGCCTGCTCTCTGGCTGAGTTGCGCAATTTAGTGGCTGCGCTACGGTTTTCACCATCTAAATTCACTCTATTAATTATTTCCTCATCAGTAAACTTACTGCCTTATATTCTTTACAAGCAGATTAAAACAATTTTATATTGTGTGCATTTTTATTTAGTTTTGTTTGTGCTGTATGATTAAAAAAAAACACATCAAAGCCCGAGCCCGACCCGGCCCGCCAATCAAACGCAAAAATATGGCCCTACCCTACCCGAAGTCGGGTAGGGCTCGGGTAGGGTCGGGCTCGGGCGAAGAAACGACACCTCTATATACAGGTAGTCCCCGATTTACGAGCGCTCTGATCTACGAGGTTCCAGACTTACGAGCTGGCGAATTATTGGAAAAAACGCAAAAAATACTGAGTTTTCCTGTGTTTTTTCACCACAGTTCGTTAGCTAAACATGTGGACACACGTTTCCGATCATTTTTATGCACTCATAAGCAGTTTTTCGATGAAAAACGAGTGTTTGTAGTCGCGCTAGCAAAACCGTTCCAATTTACGAGCGAATTTCCGGATTTACGAGAAGCGTGGCGGCCGTTCCAAATTACGAGATTTCCGGTTTACGAGCGCCTCGTTGTAACGGATCTCGCTCGTAAATCGGGGACTACCTGTATATATATATCCATCCATCCATCCATCCATCTTCTTCCGCTTATCCGGGGTCGGGTCGCGGGGGTAGCAGCCTAAGTAGGGAGGCCCAGACTTCCCTCTCCCCAGCCACTTGGAGCAGCTCCTCCGGGGGAATCCCAAGGCGTTCCCAGGCCAGCCGAGAAACATAGTCCCTCCAGCGCGTCCTGGGTCTTCCTCTGGGTCTCCTCCCGGTGGGACATGCCCGGAACACCTCACCAGGGAGGCGTCCAGGAGGCATCCTAACCAGATGCCCGAGCCACCTCAACTGGCTCCTCTCGATGTGGAGAAGCAGCGGCTCTACTCCGAGTCCCTCCCGGATGACTGAGCTTCTCACCCTATCTCTAAGGGAGAGTCCAGCCACCCTGCGGAGAAAACTCATTTCAGCCGCTTGTATCCGAGATCTCGTTCTTTCGGTCATAACCCAAAGCTCATGACCATAGATGAGGGTGGGAACGTAGATCGATCGGTAAATTGAGAGCTTTGCCTTTTGACTCAGCTCTCTCTTCACCACGACAGACCGGTACAGCGCCCGCTTCACTGCGGACGCTGCACCTATCCGCCTATCGATCTCACGCTCCAGTTTTCCCTCATTCGTGAACAAGATCCCGAGATACTTAAACTCCTCCACTTGGGGCAGGACCTCCTCCCCGACCCGGAGAGGGCATGCTACCCTTTTCCGGCTCAAGACCATGGCCTCGGATTTGGAGGAACTGATCCTCATCCCGGCCGCATCACACTCGGCTGCAAACCGCTCCAGTGAAAGTTGTAAATCACGAACTGATGAAGCCAGTAGGACCACATCATCTGCAAAAAACAGAGAAGCGATTCTAAGGTCACCAAAACGGATCCTCTCAACACCTTGGCTGCGCCTAGAAATTCTGTCCATAAAAGTTATGAACAGAATCGGTGACAAAGGGCAACCTTGGCGGAGTCCAACTCTCACTGGAAACGAGCCTGACTTACTGCCGGCAATGCGGACCAAGCTCTGACACCGGTCGTACAGGGACCTAACAGCCCTTATCAAAGGGCCTGGTACCCCATACTCCCGGAGTACCCCCCACAGAACCCCCCGAGGGACGCGGTCGAATGCCTTCTCCAAGTCCACAAAGCACATGTAAACTGGTTGGGCAAACTCCCACGCACCCTCCAGGACCCTGTTGAGGGTGTAGAGCTGGTCCAGTGTTCCACGACCAGGACGAAAACCACACTGCTCCTCCTGAATCCGAGGTTCGACTATCCGACGGACCCTCCTCTCCAGAACCCCTGAATACATATATGTGTATATATATATATATAATATATATGTATATAATATATAAACATATATGTGTATATATATATATATATATATATATATATATCGGAACAACACACACAACAGTTTGTTGTCCACTTAAATTTGTGATAAGGTTTGTATTTTTCTTATAAATAAAACCTTTTAAAGACTCTTTTTCCAGACTCTTCAACTCAGGCTCTCGCTCAAGGTGGCTGCTTCTGCTCTCCCTCCCCCTGTTCTCCTTCCTCCTGCTTTTCTCTGTGTTTGAAGCTCCTGGTACACATTTCCTGAACGAAAAGTACTATTATGGATCTGGTGAACTGGACTTTTAACGCAATCGACAAAATATTTTCAACAAAACAACATTGTCCTGGAGTACCCTCTTGTCCTGCTGAGACTCACACTGCGAGGTACGTCAGAGATCCGTGGGGAGTTTGGCAGCTGATGTATATCTCAGTTCTGTCTCAGAAGGATGCCGAAGACGTTTACATATATTTGGATTTATAATTGCAGGGGTTCTGCTCTTTGGCATCAGTGGGGCTCTGTTTTACCAACCTTTGAAGACATTGGCAGCAGTTTTGGTCATGGCAAAATTTCCGAGTCAGTATGAAGGTTTGGTTCATGCTTTGAGTGCTCAAAGTCAGCTTATTTGTGAGCTAAACCGAAAAATGGAGGTGATTTCTGAGAATCGCAGGCCACCTGCGGCTCCTAGGACTTGTCAGCATGTTGGTGTCGACCTTGAGGAAGGCTCATAACATGGATCAGTGGAGTGGAATATTCATAAATTTGGCCATTTTTGACCGGAAAGTATCCAGCAGGACTCGAGGCTGATGAGAAAAAACAGTCTGCCTGAAGAAATATCAACAATTGTAGCTTATCTGAATCTGACTCCCCCGTTTGGCCTCAGATACGAACCGACTATTAAATTTCTCCTGGGACATGGGTAACTAGAGACAAAGCTTCATCTATAGCAACTCAAATCGTGTCCTGCTAGTACAATATGTGAAGATTTTTTTTTGTAATACCACTGTCTATCCTTACGGTTCTTACTCTTTTTCTCTCTAAAAGTATTCTGATAAAGAATAAGGGGCTGTGCTTTTTAGCAGCAGCAACATGCACTCCACCCATCTTTCGGACGACTGTACGAACATAATTTCACTGTATCCCGGTACAATGAAAATAAAACTTATCTGATTTTGATTCTGATTTTTAAATTTCCCCACTGAAAGTATTAATGTCAGCTTGAAAAAAAATCTGATTTTAATAATTGATTTGTTCTATGATCAAGAGCACCATAGTGATACTCTCAAAAGGAACAAAGTAAACAATAGATTTCTGGGAGTTCCTGGAGTTCCTTGGGAGTTCCAAGTTCCTGGGAGTGCACGTCTCGAAAGACCTGTCCTGGAGCAGGAACACTGCAGCACTGGCAAAGAAGGCTCACCAGCGTCTCTACTTTCTCCGCAAGCTGAAAAGGGCTGGAGCTTCAACCCCCATCATGAGCACCTTCTACAGAGGTGCCATAGAAAGTGTCCTGACCAGCTGCATCACTGTGTGGTTTGGTGCATGTACTGCATCCTGCCGCAAGAGCCTCCAGCGCATTGTGAGAGCAGCTGAGAAGATAGTCGGCACCTCCTTCCCCTCACTGCAGGACTTACACAGCAAACGCCTCACTCGGAAAGCCCACTGCATGGCAGGTGATCCCACACACCCACTACACAGCTGCTTCAGACTGCTGCCATCAGGAAGGAGACTGAGGAGTCTCCAGGCTCGAACCAGCAGACTGAGAGACAGCTCTGTTCATCAGGCAGTCAGGATGCTAAACACTCTGCCTGCTCTGCCCCCCCTCCCATTTGAACTGCCTTAACACTAAAACTTTCTCACACATTACCACAAAACACAAAGATTTTAACACTGGACTCTGTGTCATCAAACGGGTTATTCACTAAACTCTCGGTCATGTGCTCATACAGTTTGCACTACTTCTCATACTTGCACTAATGTTTGTATTACATCACTGCCTATAATCATAATACTGTTTACATTCTCTGTTTACATTTATTAATACTGTTTACTTTTTTTACTACTGCTTACATGTAATTACTACTGTTTACATTTACACTACTCTAATATCTACACCACTGCTGATACATATACAGTGTGCTCTGAACGGTCTTACTTAGGGATGCCCAATGTGCCTTACTGCATATGCCACTTTTTGCCTCTATAACAACATCAACTACTACCTCATACATATACTGTGTACATTAACTCATACGCTGCTTTGCCACTTTGCAAATGTCAATGCTAGAAACCTTTAGTTTATTTTAGTTATACTTTTTATACTCTTTTTTTATACTAGTATGCAAAAACTCAGGACAGTATTATGTTCATTAAATGTTTAATGTT
Organism: Garcialebias charrua; assembly: GCA_038048925.1. Classification (NCBI taxonomy): domain Eukaryota; kingdom Metazoa; phylum Chordata; class Actinopteri; order Cyprinodontiformes; family Rivulidae; genus Garcialebias; species Garcialebias charrua. The sequence continues at coordinate 5,122 of JBBPBX010034058.1, forward strand.
TTAGTTTTAGAGTTGGTGTAAATTTTCATACTCTTATACCACTATGCAAAAAAACTCAGGACAGTGTTAGTTTTACTATTTTATGCTTATGTCTATTATTATATGTTTCAGTGTTTCAATGTTTAGATGTTTACTGTTGCACCGAGGGACTGAGAGAAACGCAATTTCGGTCCTGTGTATGTCCTGTACAGTACATATTGCAGATCTGACAATAAAGTTGACTTTGACTTTGACTTTTGAATTTGCAGCAGGATATGTTACTAATTTACTGGAGCAGAAAAGTAGTTTTATTGCTAATTAAATTGTCACTTGTCTGCACCTGGGCTACATCGATTTTTTTATTGTCTTCCTGAGTTTCACACTTACAGTATGTCACCGGTTTTTCACCTTCTTTATGGTTCCCCTTTTCACTGTCACTTCATTGTGTTTCTCTCCACTTTTTTAATTTGGTCTTTGTTACTGCCCTTACTGCATCTGTTTATTCTCTTTTGAGTTGACCACCATTTTCTATCGATCTTTTATTAAGTGTTGCAGTTATTTGATATTAGCTGAGGGGCACAACGGCTATGAATAAAAGTGATATGATGACAGATTATCAAATAAAGCATCACAAAAATCTGTACTAAATGTAATCTTAACAAAAGCCACACTTTAACTTTTATCCTCTGGTTTTAATTCAGGAAATTTTTTAATACATTTTCCTTATTGCAAAAATACATATTGAAATATGAAAGTACAGCACTTGGCACTGTCGTCACTTTCCTATTTTTAAATATTCTTCCATCTATCTGTTTTATTTTCAGATTTTCAAGGACTTTCTTATTTTATCACTGGCTAGGTTGAACTATTTTTCCTGGCAGCCGAGGAGCAGCTCACTTTTTCCTTGCCGTCCCTTTACGTTCTTTAAACGAACCACAAAAAAAGTCCTTGATTATGTGTGAGAGTGTGTGTTTGTGTGTCTCTACTCACACTTTAAGCAGGTGCATTTCAAGTGTCTAAAAAGGGTGGAGCAGCTTCCTGTCAGAGTCTTTGTAGGCAGATAGAATGAACCAGAAGTCAATGGTGTGTTTCATCAAAGCTGCTAACAGATGACCTAAAATCATTTTACTGCTCTGGAGAGCACACAGCTCTGAAGATTTAAAAACCACCTGACAACAATGTGTGTGTATGTGTGTGTGGGAGGGGTAGTTATGGTCTGGAATCTGAATGACAGGTGGTCAACAGAACGTATGGATAGATTTGAAAAGTGATGTGTGTGTGTGTGTGTGTGTGTGTGTGTGTGTGTGTGTGTGTGTGAATGAGTGTGAGTATGGATAGATTTGAAAAGGGATGTGTGTGTGTGTGTGTGACACTTATGGTTGAACTGCATGCTCATTCGATGCTGATATCCTGTATGTAAATGTGTGTGTGTTTCTACAGTCTGTAATTGCTTGGCTGGGAAACCCTTGACTTTATGACATTTGAGCCCACAGCAATCCGTGAGCGATTCACATACATAAAAAAGGAAAAGACAAAGCAAGTGAAAAAGAGAGAGAGAAAGAAGCTGGTAGAAATTAGAAGGACAGAACAAAGAGGAGAGAAAGAGAAAAGGACAAAGCATTCCCTGTGCTTTCTTATGAATCCCAGAGTTTTGGGCAACTCTCCCAGGATTGCGGGTCATCCAAGGATCAGAACCCAGAGCAAGCCCGAGACTATGGTAATAAAATAAAGCAAAATGTGGATTTATAGAAATAGATCAAAGCAAAGAAATGTATGGGTTTATTTTTTTGGCTGAGCATTTTTTTTTTTTCTTAACTTGGGCACTGGTTTATTTCTGTAGCTGTCTTTGCGGTGTAGCATTTTGTCTTCCAGTTGTTCCCTTTCAGTTGGTCTCTCGTGCAACATACTTGCTATGGGAATTGCGCCCCCGCGCGATTACCTGAAGGAATATACTCACGCCTTTATGGCAAGGGGCGTCACCGCCGCGCCAGAGGCTCCGCCCTCTGGTTACTTAAGCGGCTTGCGCCCTCCATATTTCTCTTTTTTGCCCTTCACCTCGCTTAAACCTGAACTACCTCTTCGCAGAACTTCTCTGTTGCTTCATCGCTCAACCAGAGGTGAGCTTGCTCCCTACACAGAGCGCACAGAGAATCATTCCTGCGTACTACTGGACTAGCGAAAGCTAGTCCGGCACATTTCTCTTAACCCCGAAGTATTTTCTTCTCCTCTCTCTACAGGTTGCTTCGCTTGACGGCGCTAACTACGCCACAAGACAAAAGCTACCTCGCTAACTCCTAGCGAGCTAGCCAGCGAAAGCGACGCAACAGAGGAGACTTTTCAAGGAAAAATAAAGAAGATTCTGGAAGGACTCGCTCGCCTCATCTCGGACATGCCTCCGGAGAAAGGAAAGCGAAAGGCGAGACTTCCAAGGAAAACCAGCGGGACGGCGAGCCCAACCTCGCGCGCCTGTCCCAGCGGATGTAGCTTTTCCCTCGCAGCAACGGACACCCACGAGGCCTGTCCAATCTGCTTGGGGATGCTGCATGCAAAAACAGCACTGGATACCCCCGATTTTTGCCCACACTGCAGCCTCATGATGGATGCGGTGCTGCGACATCGGGTTGACCTCGTCACCAAGGCCATAGGCTCTTCAGCAACTCCAGCGGACGCGGACACCACGGAGCTACTCACTCCCACGCCGGAGCTCGAGAACATGGCTCTACATGACAGCACATGTGTCGAATGGGGCGACAGCCCTGACGTGCTGACTCCCATGGTGGACCTAACAGTCGAATTCGACACCCGGGGCATGATGAACGAGGACGAGATCTTGATTTCAGCCTTGGGTGAATTTTCAATGGAAGAGGCGGACGTGGAACTGGAGGATCAGGGTGAAGACCGCTCCCAGACCCCAGTACCTGTGCTCCCAGAAACGGACTTTTCCATCCCTGCTCTGTTCGACTTGTGCCACAGAGCAACGGACGCGTTGCACATCCCATGGCCTGAACCTTCGCCTTGCCAACAGGTCACGAGGCTGGCAGGAAACTCTTTCTACTCGAAGCAGCAAGCCGCCACGAGGCAAAAGATGCCCGTGTTCCCGGACTTTCTGACAGAACTAACGCGCACCTGGACTCAGCCACGAGCCCCTATGTTTCTCCCCCTCTCACAGTTCCTCGACGTGGATGGGATGGATGAAGTGGGAATAGCTAACGTGCCTCAGATCGAGGACACTTTAGCGTCTCACCTGGCTCCTAAATCATCAGGAACAAAACCAACTCTCCCAGCAAGGCTTGCCGAGCCTCGGCCTCTCTTCTCGAGAAATGCTACAGGGCTCAGGGACTCGCGGCACGCGCCATGAACGCGTCCGCGTTAATGCAAGCTTACCTAGCCGAAAAACTGCAACAGCTCCAAACAACAACGGACAAGCAGGTGGCTGCCGAATTGCTGGATGAAGCCCGTAGAGCAACAGACTTCGTGCTCCGTATGATGGGGACAGCTGCTGTTGCACAAGGCAAGGGAATGGTGGAAGTGGTCATCGCGATCCGCCACCTCTGGATGACTCTGACGGATCTCCCGGAGGGACAGAAGGTGCCTTTTCTCCACCACTCGATAGAGCCGGCGGGATTATTTGGTAAAGCTTTAGAGCGAATTCAGACCAAGCTGGACCAAAGGCGCAGACAGGCCGAAGCTCTCCGGGTGGGCATTCCCCGGAGAAGTTTCCCCCCCCAAGGGAGTCTGCTGGTAGCAGACCTGCGCAACCTCGGCACCACTCAGCAACCTGTGCCCCGCAGCAGAAGCGGCCAGCATACGAGGAGGAGCCCAGGCAAAGACCCCCACAGGGCCCACCTCGTACCAAGCACGCATGGAGCGAAAACAGGTTTGTCCCCCGCCAGGCGACCAAACACAGGGACTCCTCGGCGAATCGTGACAACAGAAAGAACCGTGTCTGATGAACCAGGTCCACGTGTCCACATTACAGGGTCACCCGCCCCCGTGGTAACGGGAATGATCCCTTCATGTCTAGACTTTGCTTGTAACACAGTACAATCAGCTGGTATATTTACAGCTTGCACAAATCATGCCTTCTCTGCTGTGAGTGACATAAAATCATGTACGTCATTACACAAAAGCACGAATAAAGTTCATGAAACAGCTCCTCTCTGTTTTATTGGAAAAAAAACACAAACAACAACAACACAGAACAGGTCTCCGACCTGCAAGCCGTCATAAAGAGAGAGGGCCTTTTTTCCCCTCTCTCTCACGGCTCACGGGGTATTAGCATAATTGATAAGCCCCAGCAGAGCGCCTCTGCAATGAGCAGATGCAGAGGCGTCTGCGAACCCCCACACACCTCTCAGGAAGACAGGTGGGGAGGGTTACGTGCTCAAACCCTAGTTCCATTGTGAACAACGGGAGAGCCAATACACTAACCAGACAACACGTGACATGTCAGCTCCTCAGAGAGGCAAGCTGACAAAGTCTAACAGGGGGGGGGGGCTTCACCAGACGTCCTCAGGCAGCTACAATTTTTACTCCTTCACAACAATGACTGTGTTCAGTCGGTTGTAGGTAAAAACAAACCAGAGCCGAATCAGATTTCTCTTCCTGTTTTCCAAGAGGAACTGAGCTCCTTATCATCAAATAATCTCAAGTCTGCCAAACCAGGAGGTACACCCCCACGCTCGCACGGCACAGCTGCTCCTTTGTTGTTAACTTGGGACATGAAATGCCCGAGTAGTACTCAGACAACACGTCTCTCTCCGTTATGTGCTGATCCAAAACTACTTTCAAAAATAATTCCCCCAGGGGGTGATACACGGACCCAGGTCGGTTTGTCTGGTGCCAACGCTCCATTAAAGCAGAGGACCAGTAAACTGGACCATCCCAAGAATCGGATTGGAGTTAGGAGATCTGCTCGTTTACATAACTCGCAGCCTCACAACAGGACTCCAGATTTGGAGGAGGAAAATATATTTTCCGCTCCAAACCTATCTAATAAAGTTGACAGGCAACATCGGCCCTCAATTAACCCTGAGCAGGGTAACTTGGGAGCACATCAACAAGAAGGCCTTCCTAATCTGGTTGATCCCCAGAGGTTAACAGCTTCTGTATCACCAGAAGGAGCAATACAACCACTTAGGCCAGGAACAACCAAAAGCCTCAGCTTGTTGGCTGAAAAGAACAGGTTGATGGCGGCAGGTTTGCCAGAAAATGTGGTATTGACCATACAAAATGCCCGTGCTGGTTCAACACAATCTTTATACGCACAAAAGTGGCGCATCTTTGAAGCCTGGTGCTCAGAAATAAATATTATATCTTATGCATGCAACTTGGCTCAACTCCTGACCTTCCTTCAGGATTTATTGGAAAAGGGTCATTCTTACTCAACGATTAAAGTTTTCCTATCAGCGATCTCAGCCTGCCATGAAGGCTGGGGACACAAGACACCCGGAGCACATCCAATCATAATAAGGTTTATGAGAGCTGTCCTTCGGACCAAACCACCCAGCAGGACCCTGACCCCTGGTTGGGATCTTGGCCTGGTCCTGGGGGCTCTTTGTGGCCCTCCATTCGAGCCACTGAGCAAGGTTAAGATAGATTTAGTATCTTACAAAATTGCTCTACTCCTGGCACTTTGCTCAGCGAAACGCGTGGGTGACCTCCACGCATTATATGTACATCCAATGTGTACCAGATTCGCCCCTGATGGGTCAAAGGTCACCTTAAGGCCTAATCCCGCATCCACCCCCAAGGTCTTGACCTTGAACCACAGGAGTCTAGACTTTGATCTCTCCTCCTTTCTACCGGCCCCTGTTCTCACTCAGGAACAGGAAAGGCTACAGGCTCTCTGCCCAGTGAGGGCTTTACGCACCTACATGTAGAGAACAGCCGAATGGAGGAAAACAAACCAACTGTTCGTCTGCTTTGCAGCACCTGCTACAGGGAGAGCCCTATCAAAACAACGCCTCTCACATTGGGTGACTAAGGCCATTAAGAGGGCATACAGTAGCAAAGGTCAACAGGTACCCTCTGGAGTGCATGCTCACTCCACTAGGGGCTTGGCCACTTCCTGGTCATTATTTAAGGGTGTGCCATTCGCAGACATCTGTGCTACTGCGAATTGGAGATCATTAAATACTTTTGCAAAGCATTACAGTTTGGATGTTACTGCAGGTGACGTCACTCAGGCTGTCCTTTCTAGCACACAGTAGAAAGTGGCCTTGAGGTGCCTGTTGGTCACAGGCAGACGTTCACTCTAGCATGCATTTTACTGAGCATTTCAAGGGCGTGAGTGGATTACGTTCCCATAGCAAGTATGTTGCACCGAGAGACCAACTGAAAGGGAACTGAAAGTTATGCACCATAACTCATGTTCCCTGAAGGAAGGGAACGAGGTGCAACATAGCTGGCCCTTTTCAATGCTGAAAGCTCGGTGAAGTGCAAACTTTGGAGAAAGATGGAGGGGCGCAAGCCGCTTAAGTAACCAGAGGGCGGGGCCTCTGGCACGGCGGTGACGCCCCTTGCCGTAAAGGTGTGAGTATATTCCTTCAGGTAATCGCGTGGGGGCGCAATTCCCATAGCAAGTATGTTGCACCTCGTTCCCTTCCTTCAGGGAACATGAGTTATGGTGCATAACTTTCAGTTTTTGTCCCAACTAAATTTTAGAAGAAGCTGGGCTGACTATGAAGTGGACCTAAACTGGTAGTGAAATGCTGGTCTGAGCTAACTGTAAAACTTTGATGTTACAAGAAAAAACAAGTTTCAGCTGTTGCATGCAAACGTCTCAGACTGTAGCCTCACTTGTGCCAGTGGCTTATCATCTCTCTTTGAACCTCCTCTTTCAGGGAGGACAAGAACCTAGAAATGGTCCAAAAGTGAACACTTGACTGATCATCCATCACTTCCTGTGTACTTCACTCACAGGGCCCTTTAATTAGATAAACTGCCTGTCCAGGCAGCTGAATTACTGGCTACTGTATCCAAACGTCACCCTTCCTTTGCCTCTTGTCCTCTCTCTGTTTAGTTTTTCTCTTTTGGCCTTGCTTTTTTTCCCACTGTTCTCAACCTTTAACCAGTTGTTTCCCACAAATGACCTTTCTTATTGAGAAGTCTTATAAAATCTTCAGTTTGTGTCTGTTGTTGACAGAAATTATCTGTTTTGCCAGTTTGGCTGCACGGTGGTTGATCTTTTTCAAGAACTAACTTCTTTTATTCCAAATGTATCCATTGATCGCTGTGTTCCTGCATGTCAACTTTTTTTATTAATAAATTTGTCTGTCTTTTGTTTTTATTGTTGTCATTTTGTTCCATTATCAGAACTATAAATGCACTGCCTGGCCCAAAAAAAGTTGCCACCATAAAAAAAAGGTCACACACTAATATTTTGTTGGACCACCTTTATCTTTGATTACAACATGCATTCACTGTGACATTGTTTCGACAAGTTTCTACAATGTCACAAGATCTATTTCCAATCGGTGTTGCATTACATTTTCACCAAGATCTTTCAATGATGACTAGGCACTAGGCATGATGGGTGCATCACTTCACCTGCCTCTCTTCTTATCTTGATGCGCCCATCACTCTGGAACAGGGTAAATCTGGACTCATCAGACCACATGACCTTCTTTCATTGCTCCAGAGTCCAATCTTTATGCTCCCTAGCAAACTGAAGCCTTTATTTCCCAGTTCAAAAAACTTTCAATACAAAAACAACTGGATTTTATTTGTAACAGAAGATGTTTTGCTCTTCATCTGAGGAGCTTTCTCAATTCAAAGAGCAGAGAGTGTGGGGTTCAGGTTTTAAAGGCTGATATAAGATACACACATACCTATGTAGATTCATATCATGTCCTGGATGACAGAATCTTCACCAGCATATTTTTTTCCAGTTAGACTCACTGATTAGTGGTTTTCTTAAGGCTCCACAGCTGTTCAGTCCCAATCCCTTGTGTTCCCTTCACATTGCACGTGTGGAAATGCTCTCGCTGTTTTCTTCAATTTGATTTAACCAAACGTTTAAGAGAACGCCGATCATTCAGGATTCTTTTCCGGCCACATTTCGTCCTCGAAGACAATGGGTCCCCACTATCCTTCCAGTTTTTAATAATGCGTTGGACAGTTCTTAACCCAGTTTTAGTAGTTTCTGCAATCTCTTTAGATGTTTTCTCTGCTTGATGCCAATGATTTGACCCTTCTCAAACAGACTGATATATTTTCCACGACCACGTGATGTGTCTTTCAACTTGGTTGTTTAAGAAATGAGAAACAACTCATTGCACCAGTTGGGCTTAAATTGTCTATGCAGTAATTATTCAATAGGAGGCTCGTACCTATTTGTTTAGTTAAATCCAGGTGGCGACTTTTCTTTGGCCAGGTAGTGTATGTATGTATGTATGTATGTATGTATGTATGTATGTATGTATGTATGTATGTATGTATGTATGTATGTATGTATGTAT
>JBBPBX010034058.1:21115-32871 GCA_038048925.1 Garcialebias charrua
CGGGGCGGCCGTGGTGTAGTGGTAATGGCAGTCGTCTCCCGATCGGAAAGTTGGCGGTTCGACTCCCGGGACCCGCACCATGTGTCGTTGTGTCCTTGGGCAAGACACTTAACCCTGAGTTGCTCCCGGTAGGACTGGAAAGCACCTTGCATGGTAGTCTGCCGCCACCGGTTTATGAATGTGTGTAGCATTCAATATATGTGTAGCACTTTGAGTGCACGCCAATGCTCAGAGATTTGGTTTCAACAAAGCCTTCACTCAAGGGCGAAGATAAATCATTTCTAAAATAAAAATAAAAATACATAAAAATAATAACTAATAATAATAATAGTAAAAAATAAAACAGACAGATTTCCCCTAAGCTTACCAGGAGAAATTTGAACTTTTTCTGTTATTTTATAGACATTAAAATTTGTGTGTGAATATACTTTGTAGTCTAAAAGTTTAGAAATAAGCATCTCCAAAGCTTTTTTTCCTCTCCTGTGAACATTACTGGCACTTCCAGTTTAATGCTAATGTTATTTAACTGTTATATAGTCCAAAATAACCTATTTTATTTTATAGTGATAAAAACAAAGCATTCTTTGACTATGTACTGAATATTAAGGCAGTTATAAAAGCCACTGACCTGCTGTGTTTGAAGCACTACAGGCTCCTATAATTTCATTGTTTCCTTATTTTACGTTCCAATCCCTGATAAAGTCCCCTTTATATTTGCTTTTTCAACATTCAATCTTGCCATGACCTTCTAATGTGGTTATTTATCCTATTCATAATATTTACCCTCCTTTTATAGAAGAACTATATTTTTAACTTTTTTTCTTTTGTATTATTTCACGGTAAATGCTTTCCATAAACTTAAGAACAATTTTAGTTCAGCAGGCAGTGGCTCAAACACCAGTGCTGCCATGAGGTTGGGATTTGGAACGTGAGTGGGTCTCTAATTCTTTCCACAAATGAGTCTGACAAAAAGCAGATGCACTCACTTTAGTCTTCAGGTTGTTTTACCACCAACTGGAGAAACAAATATGCTTGTTGGACTGGTTTCTTTGTCCAAGAATAGAAATAAAAAGCTTGAATGAAGGTAATACTTTGAGAGATAAATTGCTTAAATTAATTTCCTCTAAAATTATTTTAGCCAGACACTGGTTAAATAAATCTGTTTTTCTGTTAAAACATTTTAAGTTGGTCCAACCATACTGCAGGTTTTGGGGTCTTTTCAGGTGTTCAGATGTTAACAGTTCTCCACCTTGGTTCCTGACATCACCTGGTAAAGTCTTTTTAAATCTGACTGTTGATTTTCTATCCCTCTCTTTCTGAAGTCTGGCTGTTTTGCAGAAACTGTTGAGTTAAAATTTAAAGATTGTCTTCTTGTGAATGCTATATATTAATTTATGAGAAAAAAAATTGTGAATAAACACAGTCACTGACAGGGGGCATAACTTGTTTATTCTGCATAATCCTCATTGTATAAAACACACACACACACAACTTTGTTTTATGGCACCATGTGGATATTTGTAATTAGTATTAAATGGTTATTTGTTTTGTTTGAACATGTCTAAAACTATTTCATTCAGTCCACTTGTGTTCTTTAAATTTTCCTTTCCATGCAGTCTGTCTTCTCTGAAATTCCTGAGATTTGCTTCATTCTAAATTATGTTGATATAAAAATTGTCATGGAAGCTTTTCTGCCATGCCGTGTTTTGTGTTTCTTTCGGAGAAGGAAGATATGCTGGTGAAGATTCTCAGTCGTCCAGGACATGATCAAATCAAAAAAGGCATTCAATACAAGATCAACTGGACTTTATTTGTTACAGAAGACGTTTCGACCTCTATCCAGAGGGCTTTATCAATTCAAGTGAGAAGGAAGGTTTCACAGTCAGCAAAATTTATTTCCATCCATCACCTTTAACCACTTCTTCCTATTTGGGTCCTGGGGGTCACTAATGCCCATGTGATGGATCAGGTGTAAATGGTAAATGGTAAATGGAGCTTATTTATATAGCGCTTTCCAGCCCCCTGTGAGGGGCCCCAAAGCGCTTTACAATACCAGCCATCCACCCATTCATACAGACATTCACACACCGGTAGTGGTAGCCTGCCTTGCAAGGCGCCATCCAGACCTACCGGGAGCAACTCAGGGTTAAGTGTCTTGCCCAGGGACACAACGACACATGGTGGGCGGATGCGGGATTCGAACCTCCAACCTTCCGATCGGGGGTCGACTGCCATTACCACTGTGCCACGGTCGCCCCAGGACCAAGTGCCTCCTGCCTGGGTCCAGCCGGTTCTGGACCTCCAGGGTGCACGTGGGTGATCTGCAGCCAGGACCAAGTGCATGGACAGTCCATCACATGGACACAGAGACAAATGAGACAAACAACCATTCACTCTCACTCACACCTAGAGACAATTTAGAGTTACTACCACTCAGTCTAACATGCACGTTTTTGTTCTGTGGGAGGAAACTGGAGTACCCGGAGAAAACCCACACATGCACGGAGCGAACATGCGAACTCCTTCCAGAAAGCCCCCTGGCCAGGATTTGATCAGGCGACCTTCTTGCTAAGAGCCGAGGCAACAGCTCTACCAACTGAGTCACCGTGCCGCCTCTGCAAAATCATTTTCTTCAAGGATTTTTGTCTAGTCTTTCCACATCAGATCAGCCTTTTTACCAGGATATTCTGTCAATTCAATAATGTTGATCCTTGTTGGAAAAAAAAAATACTGAAAAGGCTCATGCAACTCCACACCCTGTGGATCGGTAACTCCTCCTTCCAAAATCTCCCTGAAAATGGGCGTGTCGAGAGACAAGGAGGGGTGGAGGTAGAGTTGTGCTTTTGTTCACGCCTCCACCTGCAACAACCTAAAACAAATTAAACCTCTAGCCAACAACATACACCAAGCAACAACAAAGAATAAACATGTAGATGTATTTATCTATTCCACCCATTCCATCCAAAACCAAAGGCCTAAAAAAATGAAAATGAAAAGAAAAATAAAACCGCTTGTCAGGAGTGAAATGCAGCACTTCCATATAAGGTATGCACTTCTCATCTCTGCAGGGGATTGGCTCTGCTTGAACCACCTGTGTGACATCAGAGTGTACAAGACACATCAGAGTGAACAGTCCTGACCAATATGAAAATTAAGGTGCAATAACCTCTGTTCAACCCAAAGGACTACCGTAAACACAGTTTTAGACCAAATATTGCCAAATATTGCCAATTTACACAGATATGCACAATTATGTGAAAATAAACACAGCCATAGTGCTAGATAATATTTTAAACACATTCTAGGGAGTTTATCAGCTAAAAAAAGTTAATTTGGGGTTTAGTCGCACTTTAAACTAAAAACAGACATGTTGTAGATGATACTGCCATTTTGGGAGAAAAAAGGTTATTTTAGAAAGTTCCTAAAGAGGTATTTTGAATAAAACTACTTTAAACCAGCACACACACACACACACACACACACACACACACACACACACACACACACACACACACACACACACACTAACAAATGTACAGACGCAGCAGAGATATGACAGATGCTTGTGTGAAAACTATCTTTGTGAGAAGACCCCAACTGCAGCTGTAATCTGTTACAATGTGATTGTGTTAATGCCCCACCAGCTAGATATTCACAATTTGTCCTCGGTCAAGAGCGGGTTTTGGATTCAAATAAGCCAAAACACAAGATTATCAACAAACAGTTTTTATTTATTTGGCTGCTGGATGGAGGAGTCAGGATCAGCAGCGGCTGGAGGAGAGAGTCTCTTGTCAGCGTGGCAGTGATGACGTCACTGGCAGAGCAGCTGCAGTACAAGGTTCGTGGGGTGCAAATCCAAAATCAGGGTCCAGAAAACATAGCAGAGGTCATTCACGGGGAAACAGACAGCAGCAACCAGAGCCAGGTCATAATCTGTAATTGTAGTTGTGGAGGGAAAGCAGAGTCGTTTACTGGTCTGATGAGCAGTCAAAATTGGAAGAGGGACTGGCAAGGTGAAGGAAGCAGTGGTACAGGAGTGAGTTTTTTTTTATGTATTCATTTTAAAATACAACAAAAGTAAAACAATCACAAATGTGACTATACAATATTAAGATATAAAATGAAGGGTGACAGAAAGAAGAGTAAATCTTATTATATCTGCCCCCATTATCAAACAGTCAATTCAAACAAAAACAAAAAATCATCGTTACAGAATAAAAAAATAACTCATATAATTATCGAATTACAAAATAACAGTGATAAACTAATTCATATATATTTTTGTACTAATTTGGTTTTGATCAAATTCTTAAATGTCAATAATGATTTAGCATTTTTAAATACAGTACAGTATCCAAATTATTCCACAAACCAATTCCCTGAATTGAGGTTGACCGACTCCTTGAACTGGTTCTATATTTAGGTTTAACAAAAATATCTGTTCCCTTTTAGATTATACTGTAACAGCTTTGACGTTTAACAAAAAGTATTTGGATATTAAATGGTAATTCTTTTTTAAGAGCTCTATGCATAAGTGATAAAATATTATAATCCACCAAGTCATTGAACTTTAACAATTTCAATTGGTGAAATAATGTGCTTGATGGGTGACAATAACTTGTTCTGGGAATTATTCTTATAGCTCTTTTCTGTAACAAAAAAACGGGTTCCGTGAATGTTTTACATGCTTTACCCCAGATATCAATACAATAAATTATATGTGGAACAATAATTGTGTTGTACAACAAGTACATAGCTTTATCATTAAGCAGGTTTCTGACTTTGTACAGAACGGCAATAGATCTTGCTATCTTTGTCTTGAGGTTGAGATAAAGCGAAGCAAACAAGACAGTGGTGTGAAACCATGGATGGCTTATACTGTATTGGGATCATGGAAGGTTTAATAATCTGGCCTTGGTGGATTGTGAACATGGTGCTTATAAAGGGCAGAAAACAGGTAGCTGGCATGAACACTGATTGCAGAAGGGATGTGGTGCTGAATGAATGGAGCAGGGTGAAGTGAGCAGAGAGAACTTGGTAGGATAAACAAAGCATGAAGGCTGGAGTTCTGGCAGGATGGGGCAGAACCGAGGCATAAAGGCAGGTGAACAGGTGCATGCATGAATGCTGATTACTGAGGAGAAAACAAGGGAGGTGTGGCATGGACTTAAGGGAGCAGGCTTGAGCTGAAGGATGGGTGATAGGAAACACTAAGCATGGAAACAGAAACTATGGCAGGAGTGAGCAAAAACGTGGCATGTCATGAAAGGGCAGAGACGTGAGCAGATGGAGGGTCAGTGGGGGCTGCTGATCATGACACGCTCAACGATTTTAACAAAACTTATTATGGCATTCTTTATTTGGTTGTTTCAACCTTCCACATTTTTCTTCCTTCATCGGTTGATAGAGGAATATTCTGCAAGACATTTTATATTGAACTGTGACAAAGATAAATTTGAATGTTACATTTAACAATTCCAAAATGGGCTTCTGTTATTAAATTTTGAATAGGCTATGTCCAGATTTGCATCTGAATGAACATCATCTAAGTCTGGAAATAATATTTGTTGTTGTTTCTTCAAAAAGTTGTTTGATTCACTCTTCACCATTGCGTCTTTACTATAGTCCACGTGTCAAACTCAAGGCCCGGGGGCCAAATGTGGCCCTCGTTGACATCTTATCTGGCCCCCAAGATGATATGTTAAATGTAAGAGAATCAAGAATCAAGAATCAAGAATCAAGAAGGTTTATTAACATTGCATCAATTTTCACCAATTACAACGTAAATATGTAGTTGCAGCATCCAGGAGAGAGAAATGAGTGCAAAAAGCTGCAGCAAAACAAAGCACATGACATGTTTTATCAACACACGATATGTTTTATCAACACACGACATGTTTATTCAACACATGATATGCTCTTAGCGCGGCCAGGCCCAATCTGTCCCCAGATGAAGGTCAAAAGCAGGAAAAACAGGCAGAAACACTGGGATTCACAGCATTGATATTAAAAAAAGATGAATCACATTTTGTCTTCAAGACACCGCGTGATCCAGTAAAAACCATATCAAAGAGCACATTTAGTTACAATAACAAAGGAGAGACGGCAGGCAAGGAGATTGAGTCTATGATTAATTTCAGACAAACACAGAGTTCAGCAGATGTGCAGCTGGGTGTTATCTGAAGCTTCACAGAAATCTCTGGGGAGGGGGAGGGGGGGGGGCTCTTCAGCTCCTCACTCTAGGAGAATGGATTCCCACAGCCTGCTTTTCAAGGACATGTGCAGAAGCCAGATAATGTTCTTGTTTGTTATCCAATAGACCACAGTGTTCTTTTCCACTGCCGCCTCCAAGTCTGTGGTGCTGTTTCACGGCCGAAAGAAATCCAAATATGTGGTTCTGCTCTGCCCCGCTTCATGAACTTCCACCTGTCCCTTGATCGATCCGGGGTGGCTGCAAACAAGTCCCAAAACGGACAGCAGGTGCACGGTGGTCCACCACTGCACCAATCGTGCGATTGAGCTCATACAGCAGCTGGGATGAGGAGCTCACGGCCCGGTTCAGAGAATTTTGCTGATCAGGCAGTGCCGACAGCGCTCTGATAGCCGCCGAAGCCTCCCTCAGCTTCCGATAACAAACAACTCCGCTTACGCCAAAAAACAGAGCAGTTGCTACCAATAATCCAATAATCCACAAATCCTCCACGTCCTCCACACTCAAAACGGACAGACACATGGGCTGCCACTGACCCCACGAGTCCAGCACGTATCCAGCCGCGTGTGTGTCGGAGGGACAGACAGCTTCTCCTGGCACGGTCCGCTTCGTGGAAAAAATCTTATCCATTGAAGAAACAGCCCAATTGATTAATTCCATATTGGTTCGAGTGAGCGCTGAAGGGTCGCAGACGAGACGAAAAGCAAGCAGGGAGTAGGAAAAACTTAGGGAGGGAAGAGCAGAAAGATATGCGACCTGCCTTGCCGAGTGCCGGAAGAAGAAAACTGAAGAGGAAGAAGAGTAAAATATGCTGGTGAAGATTCTCAGTCGTCCAGGACATGATAAATCAAAAACGCGTTCAATTCAAGATCAACTGGACTTTATTTGTAACAGAAGACGTTTCGCTTCTCATCCGAAAAGCTTTATCAATTCAATGAATCAGACTGTGTGTGCGTGTGGCTTTATAACAGGAGTCACACACCATCATATGTAAATTGCAAGCTGAGGTAACACATACATGTAAATTGACCGATCACACCTTAACAGTAGGGAGTTCCCTTGAAGTCTCTGACAGCAGACACAACAACTGTATGTAAATTGACAAAAAACACCTCACAGGCCAACAACAGAGGTTTCTCAACAAACTTTGCTAGTCTAATTCACAGACAAGACACCTCTGCTCCCATCCGATGTAAAACGTTTGTGAATCAGCCCCAAAACTGAGTTGTAAGTCTTGGAAAGTTGAAATCTCAGACCTCCTCCTCTGTTAAGAGAAGGTTTTTCTCTCTTAACATACAAAGCTTCCTTAACACCCCTCTCAAACCATCTGTGATCTCGGTCCAAAATTTGCACATTTTCATCCTCAAATGAGTGACCCTTGTCCGTGAGGTGGAGGTGAACAGCGGAGTTTTGTCCAGAGGTGGTGGCTCTCCTGTGTTGGGACATTCGTCTGTGGAGAGGCTGCTTCGTTTCTCCAATGTAACGGTCTGAGCAGACCTCGCTGCACTGGACTGCATACACCACACCACTCTGTTTGTGTGTGGGGGTTCTGTCCTTAGGGTGGACCAGCCTCTGTCTGAGAGTTCTGAAGGATTTTCAACAAACACAACATCCCAGTACATTTCAAACCCAGCAGAACTCTCAGACAGAGGCTGGTCCACCCTAAGGACAGAACCCCCACACACAAACAGAGTGGTGTGGTGTATGCAGTCCAGTGCAGCGAGGTCTGCTCAGACCGTTACATTGGAGAAACGAAGCAGCCTCTCCACAGACGAATGTCCCAACACAGGAGAGCCACCACCTCTGGACAAAACTCCGCTGTTCACCTCCACCTCACGGACAAGGGTCACTCATTTGAGGATGAAAATGTGCAAATTTTGGACCGAGATCACAGATGGTTTGAGAGGGGTGTTAAGGAAGCTTTGTATGTTAAGAGAGAAAAACCTTCTCTTAACAGAGGAGGAGGTCTGAGATTTCAACTTTCCAAGACTTACAACTCAGTTTTGGGGCTGATTCACAAACGTTTTACATCGGATGGGAGCAGAGGTGTCTTGTCTGTGAATTAGACTAGCAAAGTTTGTTGAGAAACCTCTGTTGTTGGCCTGTGAGGTGTTTTTTGTCAATTTACATACAGTTGTTGTGTCTGCTGTCAGAGACTTCAAGGGAACTCCCTACTGTTAAGGTGTGATCGGTCAATTTACATGTATGTGTTACCTCAGCTTGCAATTTACATATGATGGTGTGTGACTCCTGTTATAAAGCCACACGCACACACAGTCTGATTCATTGAATTGATAAAGCTTTTCGGATGAGAAGCGAAACGTCTTCTGTTACAAATAAAGTCCAGTTGATCTTGAATTGAACGCCTTTTTGATTAAATGTAAAATACTTTTTTCCCTTGCAGATTTTCAGTAATCTTTGCTTATGATGTCAAAAGCGCAACAGAGAACGTCAAATGAGACCAATCGAACTCTTTTTTTGAGGAACCTGTGACCAAGAAAATATGTTTGATATCTAACTTGAGTTAATGTAGATTCTGAAATCGGCCCTTAGTTTGAAAAAAAGGTTTTAATTTTGGCCTCTTTTGTAAGTGAGTTTGACACCCCTGTTTAGTCAGTTGTTTTACATTGATGTTTTTTTTGTTCATGGAAATATAGTTTTCTTTGAGCCTGAATGAAAATCTTCCAGAATCCATAACATTTAGATGTACGTTCCAGCTACTACATGAACGTAACACATCTGTGTCATTTCTGTCTGCACCGCCAGCCTTCATCCACCATATTTATTTACTTTTGTTTGTTGGTTTTGGAGGATTTTCTCTGTCTGTCAGGTTGTTTTCATAGTTAACCGGGTTAACCTGCTGAATCAGTGAAGAAAAATAAAGCTATGACTTCACTCCTGCCTCTCTCGGCTCTATTTGGTTTTCTCTGGTTTCCTTCTTCAAGGCCAAGAGTTCTCCACCTCAGGCATTTAGGCGTCCCAGCAAAGGCTCTGACCATTTTATGACTTTATTTTTGCCAAATTCTCATATTTACCTGCAACAGGCCACATCGTGAGTTCTCTCATGACCCGTCCATCATTCCTCACGACTTTGTTCTCTGTAACCTTTACTGAAATCCCCACCCATGGCTAAAGCAGATGTGTGCCTGCTCTGCTCATTAACTTACTCTCTTGTAAATTCCCCCCCAATTTTTCTGCCATACTTCTGTTGAGCAGCTTGTAGATAGCTGACTCTAACTTCTTGAGGGTGGGGATTATACGATTTCTTTTTTTATGAAATAAAAGATTACAGTATTCTGTACAATTGGTACCCAAGACATTCATAACAAACAAACTCACAGGATCAAGTAAAAAATGAGCGGATGGATCATAATTGCAAGTTTTCTGTTAGCTATGTATGTTTTTTAAAAAATTGTTAGGTCTGTGCAAATAATCATTGTCCCATGCTGATATAAAACTATGTCAAACACAGGTTCTAAATTCACAAACTTCAAAAACTTCCCCAGCACTATGGCTGAATGATTTTTTTTTTGTATAAACCCCATTTAAATTCTGGATGTAATGAGAGACATTTGTGGATTTTACTTTAATTTTAAAACTAAAACTAAAGTATTGCTTGATGTTAGACATTATTTTGACTTGACTGTTGTATGACAGTTCTTTGTGGAGCGGCCACCTCTCACTGAGCAGGTTGCCAGTTCAAATCCAGTCCAAAGGCCTTTCTGGGTGGAGTTTGCATGTTTTCTCCGGGTACCCCGGTTTCCTCAAAAACATATGTTAGACTGATTGGTAACTCTAAATTGTCACTAGGTGTGAGTGAGAGAGTGAATGGTTGTCTTGTTTGTCTCAATGTGTCCCTGTGATGGACTGGAGACCTGTCCAAGATGTCCCCCGCCTCTCGCAAAGTACTGTGCGAGAGGCGGGGGAACAAGTGCGACAGTACTGTCCAGCAGTCTTGACAGACTGCTGGACATGGGCACCAGTGACCCCCATGACTCAAAAAGGAAGAAGTTGGTAAAGATAATGGATGGATGTTGTGTGACATAAACACTTGAACACAGATTTGAGTCTATTCGGACCGATTTCTGTATATGGTTACTGAATATTTTACTTTGTATCTTTTGGCAGACATGCATTCGATATATTTCTGAAAGTAAACAGGATAATGATATCCGTACATTCAAAAATGGTCAAAGTTTCCACTCAATGTTCCGTTTGAAAGTATTTTTACTTTATTGGAGTCAGTCTGTGTTAGGATGCATTCACACCAGCCCTGTTAAGTCCGCTTTAATCAAACTTTAGTCCATTTGGCTAGAAAGGCCGGTTCGTTTGGGGAGGTGTGAATGTTCAATGGAAATCTGATACGGACCCCAAAAAAAAGAACTCTGGTCCGCCTAAAAACTTAGGTCTCGGTTCGTTTGAAGTGAACTCTAGTGTGGTTCGAATGCGTTGTGAATGCAAGCAGACCAAAGACCGCTCCAAAAGCAGGAAGTGGACTACAGCGCAGGGCAAACAAACGCACATTTCTCTTACCTCATACAAAGCAGTCAGCCGCCTTGTGTGAAAAACATTCTCCACGGTCTTCTGCCTCATCTTCCACTCATGCTGAGTCCATTGTTATAATGCCAAAACAGAAATCCTAAAACCGCTAAAATTTGACACCACTAATTTTTTTTTGTTTCGTTTTTATTTCCAGAAGAAGGTGTCTTCTTCAGAGGATTTTGTCGTTTCCTTCAGTAGTTTTTGGTGCAGCGCCACCACAGGCGAAGGGGGGGAACAGGTGGACTTGACTTTCAGTGCATTGTGAATGCAAAACGCACCAGTTGAAATGTAAACAAATGATCTATTGGTCCCCAACCGAACCAAGTCTACCGAATGATGATCAGGTGTGAAAACAACCTTAGCTAAGGCCGAGATATAGCTCTGCGTTCGGCCGTACGCCACTCTACGCCGTACGTACGCAGAGGCACAAGCGTAGCTCCGCAGGGCACGTACGCGCCAAGCTCAAATTTTACGACCGCGTACGCGAGCGCGTTGTCTCACAATAAACTGCCCGGCGCCGGACTGTTTTGTATGAGACACAAATGTATTAAATTCCCCTTCTTCATCCCTGATCTGGACTTTTCTTTTTTTTTTTTTTTGCCAAAAGTCAAGTGATCGCTTCCTCCTCCATGACTCCATGACTGAAATGATGAGGAAATGAATGAATTTGTCACGAGCGAACTAAACTCATGTCCAACGTAGCTGCGCAAGGTTCTAAATATTTCCTGGTGTTCTGGTGTGCTGGACCAGTGCTCCCTGTTTTTACTTTATTTTTTAGAACTTTTTATTAACATATAAACACAGAATACCGCTGCGGCAGAATAATAATAATAATCATCATTTTATTTAAAAGCGCCTTTCATGACACCCAAGGACACTTAACAAACCAACACAGTGTAATACAGAGCAAACATTATCAGAGACAAATTGAAATATAAAATACATAAAGGATATAAAATGGTAAGATAAAATACATTTAGTAAAGTTAGTGATACGCTAGTCT